>NQII01007504.1:32627-91676 GCA_002778355.1 Clitarchus hookeri
AACTAGCACAGTACCGCACCTCTCAAGTTTTGATGTTGTGTATTTGTGAATATATACGAGACAATATATTCGTACTTCAAAATACAACAGTAATAGTCTACCTCATTACAATACCCACAACCTCCACGCACTTTATAGTCGGTGCCTGGGGGACATTAACTCTGACCATATAAGCCACCATGTCTTCAACAGTGTACCAAAAGCGAGATGAGTTAGTCTATATTAAAAACAGTTGTTGATTAATTATTTTGTTCGGAGGAGTCTGGTTGGCCGTGTGTGGCCCTTGGACTGCTAATTGGATAGCCTCGCTTGTGGCATGTTCCAATAGGGCACAAGTTGTTAGGCATCTTGTTGTCGTACACTGCTTGCTGCATTTCCTGATCAAGGGACCACAACACCATTGCTGTCAAATACGCCAACTTCTTAGTAGATACCTTAGCATGTATGGCCTTCCTACATCTGGACTTGGGTGGCAACCGTGAGTTTGCAGTTTGTGGCAAAGTCTTCCAATCCTTGCACCTCCATAGCACATCGATGTTTCCGTAGTCACATCAAAGCTTTTGGTCAGGAACTCCTTTAATCCAATAGATTGTATCCTTCCGGGGCACGTCTAATAAATTGTTCTTCAATCACACGAGTAACTGAAGCACAGACATATGTTAAAGGGTCCGTCCGCCTGCATAATTCTCCTCCTCTTTGGCAGAGAAGCACAGGAGCTGTAAGGGTCACGCTGGCACATGCTACAAGCACCATCATCGCCTCTACGCGCAAGGCTCTGAACTTGCATGTAGTGTTCTCGTAGTGCTGCGTGTCCCTACAGGACCTTCAGCAGTGACCCTATCATTTTATTGATGAAAAGTCTAGCAAAGTTCAATACAGTCTCCTATCGTATTTTGGCTTGTGTCCAGCTAATACGTTTTAAGATACAGCAGCCTGAAGAAGCCATTTTTAATGTAATTATATTAGAGGACTCCAAAATAATATTTACAGCATGCGTGGTGACTTTAAAATAATATTTCATCCTTGTGTTGGGTATGATGTCTTTTCGTAGCTATACATACTGGGGGCATGTTTAATAGTTTTGTCAATAAAACAGGATTTCAAACACACTGCAATGAAGTTCAAGCACCCGGCACGTGGAACCCTTAAGTTTAGCTTGAACTCAAATTGTTTGACAAAAATTTTTTTCAGTTTCTAACAATAATGGGTGCTACAAGTCTGGAAATCCTTTAAAACCCGGGAAAGTTAGGGAATTAGAAAATGACCAGGAAAACCTGGAAAAGTAAAGCAAATTGGGGAGTGATTCTGGAAATTTAAACCTGTAATACATTTTAAGGTAACAGATTTTCTTTATAGCCAAAACATTCTCATTAGCAGCCCAATAAATGAGTTTAAAAACTACTAGTTACCAAAAATAATTTGCAGTTTGAGAGAAGTTACATTGAAACTAAAGAATTTTATTGTACTCGCGCTGCGGGCTATTTTCAGGAACAGTACTTCCTGTGCGTTTCCTCTTAATCACATTTCACAAAACATTGCTCTTTTCGTTAAATGTTTGTTAAGGAATGGCTTTAAAAAAATGTGGAAAACTTGTATAAGTCAGGGTAATTAAATGTTGAGATTTGGTGGCATCCTTGGATAGCCACAGCCAAGTGTGTCCAGATGGCCAAGAGAGTAGAATGATTACAAATGCCAACAAAGTAACGACATCAATTGGAGCAGATAAAACACTACCATGCTGCCAGAACAATTTGCAGGCCTGAAATAATTCACTACCAACAATATTAGATAAGGAACACTAACTCAAGTTTATCAAACACTACTGCTTGTTCCATGTGGGTTAGTGTATTCAAAATGAAGAGGTTAGCTTGTGTATTCAGAAGCTCGTTATTGTGCTTGGACGTTGCTGTCAGGTTGCGAGTCTTCTTTGTGAATCGCTGCTCGTTTTGCACAGGAAAGCTGTTCAGATCGTGAAGCCTTTGGGCTGCAGGAGTGTGTTGTAATCAAGAAATCAGGAAAGATAAATAGGTATCATACATTGTATGTCACGTGCTTTTATTTCAGGGCCCGAATGAATTCAGCCACTGATTGTATCTCACGTGCTATATATAGTCCATCCATGTTTACACATAAGGGAGATTAATACTGTGCTCGTGGAGTTCAAAACCAACTGAAAAATGGAGTTCAGGAGATGAAACTATGGAATGCTTGAAACGGGGTCAACAGCTAAAGATTCATTTGTAAAGAATTTTACAATGAACAATGATGTACTAGAGGGAAAAAAGGAATGTGGGGGGTTGTTACTGGAATATCTGGGTGAATTGCTTTTCCTGTGTCAAATCTGGAGTGTGTTGAAAGATGAAATCCCCTCTTCTTAAAAAAAATAGCACGTATGTAAAAAATTATTTGTGAATTTGAATACTGACTTTGCTTTATATTGTGTATTTTGGAGACAACAGTTGAAATTATACTACGTGCAGTGAGAGCAGCATGTTTCTTCCTGGCCATGTTTGCACAATAAGCCAGAGGTGCCCACAGGGGTGTCCATGCAGTGGAGAGAAGAGGTTTGGGTAACAACGGGCTCTTGAGAGCCGATAAGCGAGATGAGTGTGGAGCGGTGCGAGAATGCAAGGGCAGGGTAAACTGGAGATCCCAGAGAAAACCATGATCAGCTGCATCGTCTGGCACGATTCCCAAATGTGAAAATCCGGGAGCAGCTCCGTTGGGGAGTCAAACCTGGTTCACTTTGGTAGCAGGTGAGCACACTAACCACACTGCGCCACTGTGGCCCTTCAAGGCCGTTCGGGAAGTTTAGGAAATCTAGGAAAGGGAAGTATAGGAGGGGGCAAAGTGTTTTTCAGAAATTTTATTTGTATTGGTAAAAGAAAAAACTTGTTTATATGTAACAGGAAAAATTTTAAAATGAAGCAGTGTTCTTTGTAGCTGGAAGCCTTATGTTGCATAACAAACAGGGTGGTCCGTCTAACGTGGACACACCCAAAATTTCCGGAACGGTTGCAGATATAGAAATCCGGTTTTCGCTAAATGAGATTACGTATGAGAGCAAGTCATTTGCTGCAGAGTGTCTATTCGTAACATGTGTATGGACAGAAATAATTAAACCATATACGATTTTCCCCCTGGAAACATGCATTTATTTCAACGGCATCTGAAAGTACGTGCAAAGAGGAATTCAGTGATATAGCATATGCAATGGAAAGTAACACAGAAACGCCAAGTAGAAATAATGTGCAAATATGAGTGGGCCGGTAGCATGGGGCAGTGGACCTGTACTCACAGCTGTAAGCAAGCAACACGCGCCGTGACTCCTCCTGGCGGGACCGCTTCCTTATAGCAGCGTAGCGCTTACCTATAATGGGGCAAGGGGCATGGAATGCGATATTTGACGAAGGAGAGCACTGCAGTGGAGGGAAGATGGGTAATGAGTGCAAGTCTGATATCAATTAATTACATTTTATTCAGATACCATGTAATTCAGTAGATTTGTTTCTTAGTCATTAACTGTTCTGATGCACAAAAAAAATAGAACGAACCCACCTAAGGAGAAATGCAATCGCATCTGCATGCCTAGTACAAAGAGCATAGTTATGGTTGAAATGCTTCACATTAGGTCTTTTCACAGAATGTGCTCGATGTGTTTACCATCGACAGCAATACACATCTGTAAGCGCACATGTAGCGAGCGACGTGTTTCTGGCGTAATGCCTCTGCAAGCTGTCACAATGCGTTCCTGCATGTCTTCTGGCGTCGTAGGGACTGTGTTGTACACACTATCTTTCAGTGTTTCCCACAGGAAAAAAAGCGAGTGGTGCGAGGTCGGGGGAGCGAGCTGGCCATCTTACAACACCACCAAGCCTTAACCAGCAATTTGTAAATGTTTAATTTAACACTTGCCTCGCCACCAAAGCAAAATGCGCAGGACAACCATCATGCTGAAACCACATCTCGGCATATGTCGAGCGGTATGTCGTACAGAAGTGCCGGTAAGGTCTCTCCGAGGAAATGGGCGTACATTAAGCTGGTCATTGTCCCTTGAATGACGTATGGCCCTATGATGTAGTCTGTAACAATTGCACACCACACGTTCACTTTCACTGTGGGTAGGTGCTCCACGCGCCGGACCCAACACGGATTCTCCGTCGCCCGGTAGTGCATATTTAGTAAATTTACACGCCCATGGTTTGTGAAGGTTGCTTCATTACTAAATAGTATGTTCTTCAGAAAATTGCTGTCGTCCCTTACAAACATCAGAACAAACCTACAAAACTGAACACGCTTCTGGAAATCACCTTCATGTAATGCCTGATGAAGATCCACGTGATATGGATGGAATTTCCATTGGCACAGTATCCATAACACACATGATTTACTTATCCCTACGAACCTGGAAAGTTCTCACGTACCCATGTGGGGGTTTGCATCAACAGGTGCCAACACATTGTGTAGATGCGTCTCGCCTGTAGCAGTCTTTCGTCGCACTCATGTTGTGGAATTCCAATCACCTCGTGACAAGAAACGTGTGCAAATTCTTCGTATAGTTTGCCGTTTGATGGGTGTCNTGTTGTGGAATTCCAATCACCTCGTGACAAGAAACGTGTGCAAATTCTTCGTATAGTTTGCCGTTTGATGGGTGTCTGATTAGGATACCTTTCACCATACATTTGGACGGCTTTCTTGGCATTTCTACCACACTCGCCGTAAATAAGTAGAGCGTCAGATTCTCCTTATTCGTGAACTTCATTGCGTGCGTACAGCCACACACTGCAATACCACTTACCATAACAGACTACGGGGACCGGTGCTGCGCTGCTATAAGGAAGCGGTCCCGCCAGGATGAGTCACGGCGCGTGTTGCTTGCTTACAGCTGTGAGTACAAGTCCACTGCCCCATGCTACCAGCCCACTCATATTTGCACATTATTTCTTGGCGTTTCTGTGTTACTTTCCATTGCAAATGCTATATCACTGAATTCCNGCCCACTCATATTTGCACATTATTTCTTGGCGTTTCTGTGTTACTTTCCATTGCAAATGCTATATCACTGAATTCCTCTTTGCATGTACTTTCAGATGCCATTGAAATAAATGTATGTTTCGAGGGGGAAAATCATATGTGGTTTAATTATTCCTGTCCATACACGTGTTACAAACAGTCACAATGCAGCAAATTACTTACTCCCATGCGTAATTTCACTTAGTTAAAACCACATTTTGTGATCTGCAACCATCCGGAAATGTTGGGGGTGTCCACGTTAGGTGGACCACCCTGAATATTTTGCGGAGGGAAGTAGATAAGATGGAATGTCATGCAGCNTTGGGGGTGTCCACGTTAGGTGGACCACCCTGAATATTTTGCGGAGGGAAGTAGATAAGATGGAATGTCATGCAGGTAAGTTTATAAAAATATTCACCTATCGGTACTTGGGTGCAGAAAAAAGTGTACCCATATTTTTTCCCAGACTTTTAACGAAGTGCTCTCTTTGATAATTAAAAAAGTGATCTTCTATTACATTTTTTAAATTGCTTTTGACATTATCCTTTAATATGTTTTTTTAATCTGTAACATTTCTTACCTTGAAACAAAATATTCCAAACCCAATAATTAAAAGAAATTTTTTTTTTACAAAAAATAGCAAAATTTTTTTTTATTACATATTAATTTTTGCTATAAAATGTTTATTCCAGTTACTTATTATTAGCCTTTTCCATAGATTTATGATAAGTGATTTTGCGTGCTTGCCTAGAAAGATGATGTGGCAAGTTTACTGCACGTGTGCCTGTGAAGGGAGGGGAGCGTGGTTCCGAGCGTTATAGATTGTGGGGGTGGTGGGTTGGCTACCCTGGATATTTTGGGTTCTGGTCACAATGGTGCTTCCCGGGAAATATGTGAAACACAAGCTCTTCCTCCGTCCCTCATCTCTCGCTCTTCCCGACATGTCAGCTTCAAGGTCGTGCACGCAGTAACACCTACGTGCGGGTCACGTGCAAACTGAAGACTTTTCCAGCTACCGGTTGTCTGTAATAAGAGCTAACACAAACAGCTAAACCACTCATGACAACAGACATATCAGCAGAATTGAGGAAATGGTGTGAAGAGAAAGTACGTTACAATTCTTCTTGGCTTGTCCTTGGAAATGTGCGTACGTTGTGAAATACGTTGCTGTGATGAACTCTCCATCCCTCTCGGCACCGCCTCGGCCAGGTAACTCGCTATGTGCGACGCTGATGGAGTCTACAATGCGCAGTAGCGAGGTATTTAGATACATTTGTGGAGCTGTAATCTTGCAACCTCTAGCAGTTGCAAGAATTGCTGGGCTGAGCAGTTACAGCGAACTCTCGATTCTAAGATCTTTCATGATCTCCAGGAAAAGCATTGTTATTTCAAAGGGGTTGTTATTGGAAAAAAACTTCAATTAATTTTTTTTTCCCATGGTTCCCCAAAAAAGGGTTGTTATTTAAAGTGGGTGTCACTGCTTCAGGTGTTTTAGAAGTGAGAGTTGACTGTAGTCATCACACACAGTCTGCATGTGTGCTCTGCAGTGTGTCGTTGCTGACAACTGAGGTGTGATGTGAAGTAGTTTCTGTCATTGCTGTTGTCACAGTTTCTACTGTCATCACTCCGCTGATAGTAATGAACCAAACTCATTTATTTGAAGATATAACACTTTACTTATGTGCATATAAGAAATTTTTGTTCTAATTTTTTACTTCCATGAATATAGGGGTTGTCATATTTTAGCATACAAGGTTTTTGTTTGCTTGAGTAGTAGAAAGCANTTTTTTACTTCCATGAATATAGGGGTTGTCATATTTTAGCATACAAGGTTTTTGTTTGCTTGAGTAGTAGAAAGCAATGGTTAATTTTTTTGACTAGACGTGTTTCGTAATATATAAGGATGGACAAAGAAAGTGTGCCTTCCTTATTTTTAATGCATGTGAGGTGTAGTGTAGACTATATATTTAACTGCAAAGAATTTGGTAATGCAAACCTTTATTTGAGCGCCAAGATCAAAAAATCAAACTGAATTACATGCCCAAATGATTGATGAAAAATACTTTTTTTCCCTGTAGACCAAAGTTGAAATGTAGGGACGGTCTTGTTTTTCAGGTGGTTACAGTATTCAGGTGGATACAGTATGTGTTGTTTTCTTCCCCCCCCCTTCCCCCCATAACTTCATTGTTGATAGCAGCTCGAAGATTGTTGTCCACTTGTACATCATCAAAGGAATTATGGAATAGATGCAGATTTTTTCATTGTAAGTTTAACAATTCAACCTTGTTCCTCATTTCTACGTCTCTTTGTACACTAGCGTCATCAACAGCAGACCCCCTTCCACATTTGTGTTTGCTGGAAGATTTTGTCAGGCCTTTGCACACACGTCAAGAGTGAAACTGTGATTCTCAGGAGTAGTACTACGACACATCACTAAGCAGCGCTGCTAAGTGACCATGTCTGTGTGAGTTCACGCTAGCAGCACCAATCCACAATGGATCCAGACTGAGGTTGCAGGGTACATAACCCCCCCCCCCCNGCACTACTGACAAGCTACTAAAGTGCTGCTAAGTGGCCCTGTGTGAAGAGGCCCTTAGATTGGATCAAAACATGAAAGTAGTGACTGGATGAATATTCTTGCGGGGAAGTGGACTGTTGCATTGTTTCATGCACAATAAGCTTTCGTAAACAATGAGCACACACAGTTTGAAAAGTTTTATAAATGACCTTACATGCATGGTGCTTATCGTGTAGAGATTGAAGACGTTAATTTGGAATGAAGCTACAACTTTGCAAACAAGAACAAAGAAAGAATATTTGTAATGACTGCGAGTACAGATACTAGTCTTTTATGAAGTCGTTCATATAAAAAAATTCAGTGGGCATCGAGTTTCCATCTAACTGCCATTAGGTAAACTCATATTCACGCCATTAGTATGAGTGACTGCATCAATAATTCAGAATACAGCCAATAGTAGACGTTGATTTGAACACCATTTTCAGTGAAAGATATATTCATTGCATTTAGCTGTAAACAACAGCTAACGGCAGATCAAGTGGGACGTGAATGCATAGAAGTATTAGAAAGAAACTGTCTAGTTGATAAGGTAGTTTGGGAACTATTATTTCCTGCCTGTCTGAGTGGATAGTTGTATTTCTCTTTGGTACCAGGGCATTTTAATACAAGACTAGTTAGCAGTCGTGCCCCGTCAGTACCTTGCTTCATTAAGGACAGATCTTAATGATTGCAGAATCTTGTCGTTATGGAGATTTACGTTTTGTATGTCTGCCACGCCATTTCTAAAAGTTGCAATATCATCTCCTCCTCACTTTCACAGATGACAGACTTTCCGCGTGTGCGGCCTTCATCTTCAAGGTGCGCCACATAGAGAACTACAGATGACCACACGGGAAATTTTAATTTTAGTGATAGTTCTGCAGAAATTTCTGCCAAAATAGGATATTATAGGAAGACCCCATTTCACAATTGTTTCCTAAAATGCATTTTCAGAAAAATCAGCAGTAAAAAAATTGATTTGTAAACATTTGAAATTCACAAATAAACAGCGTTACATTATAAATACTTACGTAGGCATTTCGCATGTCAAGATTATCCTAAGACCCAAGCTATGTTTTGTAATGAGATTAAAATTCAAAAACAGGAAGACTTATGTGGTTGTAGGGTGTGTCTGGGCCCACCCTGTGCACTTGCCAATGATGGCAGGACCAAATAGATGCTGTAGGCACCGCACGGATGGTTTTGGAATTTTGGTTGGGGCAGGTGCAGATGTAAACCTTAGAATCAAGGCATGGGAAGGAACACCGTCTCATCACAGTTTTTGGAAAAGAATTATATAATATTTCCTGTTTTAGAGGCTTACTGAAACAAACTTAGTTTTCAATAAGGTGTTTTGTTATTCCCACAAGGAGATTGTGAAGTAATTGACCGTTATAAGAATTTAGTATCAAATTTTACAAAATGCGTAATAGTGTCACATGATCTAAGAAAAAATAACATAAAATGCAATTGCCTATGTGCTGTACCAGCAATTGCCGGTATGACAGGAGTAGGTGGTGAAGGGGAGTGGGAGTGGGAGTGTCGTGGTAGGGTATAGCTCCTCGACGGTGAGCATGCCTGGTCTCTTGCAGGCTGGTGGCAGTACGACGAACGCACCAGCCGCGAGCTGGAGGCAGCCTACAAACGTGGCGAGCGCCACTGCGAGCTGCTCATTGCTGGCTTCCTCTACGTCGCCAACTTCGACGCCATGCTCCAGCTGCGACGCAACGACCCCTCGCGCCGCCGCCGCATCAAGCGCGACTTGGCCACCATCCCCAAGAAAGGAGTGGCTGGGCTGCGGCTAGCAGGGGAGAGGCCGCCCAAGGGTGCGCCTGCGCTGGACCTGGCAACCTCGCAGCTGTGCGCCCTCTCCCTGCACGACAGCAGCAGCGATGATGACGATGAGGCGCCCCCGCCGCTTGCTCCCTGGATGGTGCCCCTTTCTTCCTCCTCGTCCTCCGACGAGGACCGACTCTGAGCCATCCCGTCCCGACCCGTATTCCTCTGCAGTGCTCTGCTGCTTGCAGCGTGTCCATAGTGCTGGCCGCGGTCTTCGCGTTGGCCTGGCGGCAACTTGCCAGAACAAAGAGTTGCTTGGAAATATCATTTGTCTTGTGATCTGTGCTGGTCAAATGTGAGCGAGTGTTGAGAGTTTGCACCAAAGTCATCGCATTTCCCACCTTTGTTTCTGTTACAAATTCAAGCAGACATTTTGCAGCAGTGTTGAACAATAGCAAATGGGAGAGTTTCATTCAACTTCAGTTTGTAAAATCAGGATCAAGAGTAGATTTGCCACCAATGGTCCTACCATATTTTTAACCTCTATTTTACAAATCAAGTAATTACGTACATAACTTGTTTATCCACTTCTGTGCACGCATACGGTCATTAAGCTGTTGTTACAAGCCCTTCGTCCCTAGAGACAGTGTGTGACACTTATTATCATTGGTTATGCATTAAACTGGGTTTACCAAGAAATGTGGTTTGGATTGGAGGTATTGCAGCGAACCGTTGTAGCTTTCTGTGCAAGACTTCCTACTTCTCTTGAGCACACGTCTTCTCTGCATCGTTCCTTGTTGTTCTTGAAATGTCCTTCAACTCTAGAAAACAAAGTCACATCCTTTCTGACGTCCTACCAACCTCACCACTCTCGAGCAAGCGCATCAGAAATAAAAAACTTCTCACCAGAACGAAAATGTTGCCTGTGTATTTTCTAGAGGTTAATGCTGGTCATTAGAAGAATTACCCCTGATGACCGTGGCAGCATTGCGTTACTTTGTACATGTTTGGTTTACGACAAAACATGATATTTGATTCCGCCCATTTTGCATTTAAGCGACATCATCGGCTGGCACTACGGATACTCTGCACAGAGTTTACCATGTATAATGTTATTTTCTATGTTGTTGCATTTTTGTGTGTGTTCATGTATGCATGTGTGTGCATGGGGTAGCTTCATGCCAGGATCAGACAGTTCTGATAAGCATGATGCAACCAATGTAATTAAAAAAGAAAAGTTGATCAAATACAAGACTTGTCCGACGTCCGTACGGAAACTATTGCACAACCAGCAGTTTTGGATTGAAAATTGTTTCAATTTTGTTTGTGCCCCACGGGATGATAAACAGGGTGTGCATTGTCATAAAATGAAATAGTTTGACTAAGTTCCTCCACAGTGGAAAAATTTGCATCTTGCAAGGTAAAAATTATTTGTCACTCACCAGATTAAACTCGTAAGATTAATGTTCGTACCCTGTTGTTCTTTAAAGTAATNAGGTAAAAATTATTTGTCACTCACCAGATTAAACTCGTAAGATTAATGTTCGTACCCTGTTGTTCTTTAAAGTAATATCTGCACTCTACCAACATCACTTGCTCCAAATTTATCTTCTGTACACCACCTTTGATATTAGTTTATTCTACAATTGTTTTGTAAATGGTGCTGAAAATTTCTAACCTTTGGGTAAACTTTTGTGCTGTAAATTCAAGCAGTCACATTGAAAATGTTTTTGTAGTGTTGTGTTTGTGTCGTGTCTTGCTTTTCAGAGCTGCGAGACTCCAGAATAAGCGTTTCAGTATTATCATTGTGTGTGTCTTTGAAAATGTTGGTGTGGTAAGCGATGGACGTCGTCCTGTATTAAATGCGAGACATTTGTGATCGTGAATAATTTGTGTACGTTTTGTTGGGTTTTTTGCAACTACGTCTAATTGAAACAAGTCGTAAACAAATTTTTGTAATTTTATTCCGTGTTAGAAGATTAGTGAAAGTGTAGTGCGACTGGTATACCTATATATAGTTTTTCTTTTCAGTGTTACTAGGTTTTTGAAATTTTTGATGTTGTTCAAACTTTCCCTTCGTAAGCAGATGCAGGTGCATAAAATAACCACTCAGATTTGTTCTTCCAGCAACACCTGCAAGCATGCCAAGTTCATAATTCACAAGATACAGAAGTTATTGGATCAGTGTGTGTCTAGTCTTGCTGCTCGATTTTTGTACCAAACTGATGTCTCAAGTGTGGTTTGTAAGTTGTGAGGTCCACTGTTCTTGTGTGTTATACGTAAGTGTTTGTGCATTATTCAACTTTATTATCATAATTCATTTCATGTGTGTTTTATAAATAACTTTTCCAAATTGGTGTTGGAAGAGTATTGTACAAACTATAAAAAAAAATCTCATATGTGGTAATTATTATATGACAAAAATTATATAAAGGATTTAAAAATCTGGGGATGTTACAGTATATCTTTTTCCTTGCAAATGTAATTATGTTCATTCTTGTGTTTTTAACAAAGGTTGCCATTGTGCACATGTTAACAGTAGGTGTCATATAATTTGATGGTCTAAGGATTTGCGACCTCTTTGCTCTGTAGATGACGGAATGATAGTTTACTGAAGTGCGTGGTTGCCTCCCGCAGCGGCAAACTTGGCGGACGTCATTGAGATAAGAATTGGGGGTCTTGGAGCATTCACGTTTCCTCCGCCCCTGCATTATAACACAGCTCCATCTCCACCACATCAAGTTTACGCTAAGCTCTGACTGTAACTTTGTTTTACATCATTATGGCAGCGACAGTCTCCAGGTCCTAAGTTGTAGTCTTCAAGGGCTTGATGTTACACGGATATAGATGGTACTTGTGAAATCAATGCATCGACTGGAATGCTCCCAGTTACGTTGATGAGATACTAAAAGTAGTCTCGTACCTTAACGCCGTATTCAAAGCATAAATTTATTTCAAAAATTTTTTTAATGCAAATAAAAATAAAAATTGTCACATGGTTTACATGTTTACATTCTTAACATATTTAACTTGATTTGTTCATGTATAAAGCGAGAGGGTCAGTGCAATGCGAAATTTACATATGATGGATGGATACGGAGCGGGTAGAGAAGTAGATCTTAGGCAGTGCTTTCAGAAATTCCCAATTAACTGTGAACAGCCTGTACTTACATTTTATTTACTGTAAAGTTGTGCATTTTCAGGCAATAATTATGCAAGAGTTTTAATCATTTTGGTTTTGCTCTTCTGCATTTTCCATTGTTTTCCTCTAGGCCCATTCCATGGGGATGCAGTTTTTGTGTCCATCAATGTGCTTAAGGGGTCATAGTGGTGTAGTGGTTAGACTAATCACCCACCACCTAGACGAACTTGGTTCGATTCCCGGCAGGTCGCTCTCAAATTTTTGCGCGTGGGAATCGTGCAGGACGATGCCGCTAGTCGGCTGGTTTTCTCTGGGATCTCCAGTTGCCTCCACCCTTGCATACCGGCGCTGCTCCGTTCTCTTCTCGCTTCACCCTTATCGGCTCTCCTCCAGACCTCTTCACTCACTCTCTCTCTCACCAATGTTATTCTCCCTGCTTGTGGTACTTTCATTCCTGGCTCCTTATAAGCGAGTCCTCGCTAGTGTTCATCAGGCCGCATACGTATGTGGATGTATGCTGGCTCATGTAGACAAATGCCCTGTGTCCATTCTTGAGTCGCACTTGTGTTTGTGATGAAACTGGTTTTTCGTAATAGGCATTCTGTGAATGTCTTCGATAAGTTGAGTGATCTGTACTTCCCGGCTAGTGACCACTGAAACCAAATTCAGTGACCAAAGTGTGGTATTGTAAAACTGCCACGTGCGATACATAGCTACCATATACCACCCTCTTCAGTTGAGAGTAGGGTGCTTCCAGGAACACCGAGGTCAGTGGCAGTATGCTTTCTTATTACCGTCTCTTTCCCACGCCGTGTCTTCCATTGCAGCTGGGAAGTAGAAACACACGCACAACTGTCTGCGAACTGTAACAAACTTGCCTCCTACAACGTGCGTACAGTCGGCGNTAACAAACTTGCCTCCTACAACGTGCGTACAGTCGGCGTAAACCTCACATACGGTTGCACTTTTGTACGAAGGTAGATTAATGCTGGTGAGTACTGGTCCTGCTACTGACTTGGTTTCAAACATACCAGAAGAGAACTAATATATAATTGAGGTATAAACTTTATTTTCAGTTTATTGTCACATTATGAGATTCCCTACATGGCGCTTGGATTGCATTTCATAATGTTTGAAATCTGCGTTTTTTTTAATGTAACAACTTGTGTCCACATTATATCAATGTACGAAAGAAAACACACTTCAGATGAGGTACCAATAATACTTTCAATACATAATGCACTTTATAAATGCTATAGCCTAGCCCTCCAATGTAGTTTAAAACAGCTTTTTCACTTTGCTGCATCTCGTAATGTACTGGTCGGGAACATGTGAAACTATTATAGAGACCTGCATTGAACTTAGCTTCAGATTTTCCAGCAATGAAATTATAGGGGGGCATTGCTTAAAGTCCCACAGATACCTGCAGTAAGATAGAAACACTGCGTGCCAGTTCAGCTCCTTGCAGGTAAGAGTGATGTTGCACTAGGTATGTGTGTCAGTGTAGCCCTTATTAGAGATGGGTAGGTCTGAGATTTGAAAGGAGTCTGGTCCGGATGTACATCCAGCTCTGCGGACTTACATCCAGGTTCCGTGTCCGCCGGACCTGTATGGGTCCGACTCCTCAGCCGTGCGGACGGCACGTATGGTGGACGAGAATGAATCCGACTGAGGCGGACTGCAATTGTTTTGTTTGACGTAGGAGTTATATCGTGACCAGCAAGTAGTTTACTATTATATGGCACTGTTTGTTTTTTATGAAATAAAATAACAGAAATTAAGGGGAAATAAACTTTATTTTTATTATAAAATCACAGTGGGTTTCGTTAGCCAAAGAATCAGTCTTGATAGTACTAAAAAAAAAAACCTCTGTAGGCTTACTTAGGAAAAAATAACTAACTTCTTTGGTAACTTAACTAATAGTTATTATGGTAATAATCAAACTATAAAAGAATCAACATTGAAATAATTATTAGGTATCCAAGTACCAATCAACTTAACAATCAGTTTTTTGTAAATGTAAAAAAAACAATACCAAATGTTCAACTTCATTATTTTAAATTGTGAGCGAGAAATATTATTTTGGAGGATTTTTCAGGCTTCAGTCTGCTCCGTCGATCATTTATTATTTGGCCCATCTTGGAAAAAATTATTTCACACGGCACGGAGGTGGCGGTGATACACAGTCGTTTCAGCATCAGTTTATAGAGTCGCGGATAAATATCCTTTCTTTGTTTCCACCAGATAAGAGGATCTTCAGTCCTGGCAAGCAATACTTCATTTAGGTATTTATCTACTTCTATAATGCTTGATGCAGTGGGATTTCGTGGTGCGTTCAAATTCTTAACTTTTTCGTCAAATTTTTCCCAAAGCAAAAACTGAGATTTATGTTGATCCGAGTGAGACTTTTCGTTGATTCTATTTACATCTTCGTTGTTTCTATTTGCATCTTGGTCAGTATTTAACTTGATTTTTGCACACATCTGCTTCAGGTCAGCTATAGCCTTTTCTGAATTTCTGGGCGATAGGCCATGTGATTTGATCCTTGGATCTAGCAGCGTCGCTTGAGCAATTAATTCGTGGGTTTCGACGTCACCAAACCTTGCATGAATCTCACGCTTAATTGTGTCGCATAGTTNTTGTTTCTATTTGCATCTTGGTCAGTATTTAACTTGATTTTTGCACACATCTGCTTCAGGTCAGCTATAGCCTTTCCTGAATTTCTGGGCGATAGGCCATGTGATTTGATCCTTGGATCTAGCAGCGTTGCTTGAGCAATTAATTCGTGGGTTTCGACGTCACCAAACCTTGCATGAATCTCACGCTTAATTGTGTCGCATAGTTCTTTTATACAACTTATGGTTTGTTGTGCTATGCATTCATTTAAATTGTCAACCATGGCTGAAACATAAATGGGTACTTTTGATAGAGAAACGTGTTTCTCTGAGCAAAGAGGCTCGGTAACAATTTTGAAAATGTGTAATATTTCTGCACATTTGGCAATAATTTCCCACTCCTCAGCAGACAAATTATTTAACGCTGGGTGTTCAATGGCTAGAGTAGTTATTATTGCATTTTTTCTGAATGAAATCAGATAAGCATATCATGTGGGGAATTCCAGCGAGTCACACAGTCCTGCTTTAGTTTTAATAGCGGCAGGTTTAATTTTTTTTAGATTATCCTCTAGCTTTGATAAGGCATATGAACTTCGCTTGAAATATTCTACAATATTTTTAACTTTTGCAATAATTGATTTAATTTCTTGCTGTTGCAAACCACTATTAACTGCCAAATTTAAGGAGTGTGCCACGCACCTCACTTGCCGCCAACCTAGGTTTCTTACAGCTTTTAACATATTGCTGGCATTGTCACGACCATGGCAGTTACATTACGTTGTAAATTCCATTCAGACACTAAATCTTTTAACATATTAGATATATTGTCAGCTGTGTGTTGGTCTTGATAATGAATGCAATCCAAAAGAACGTTTTGCAATGTAGTATTTTCATCAATAAAATGAGCTGTGATGGCATAGAAGAAGATTCTGGTTGTTCTGAGAAGTCCATCCATCAGCTGTTAAACATACACCTGTGTCTGGCTTAAACAAAGCTTGTATTTGTTCCTTCAATTCGTTGTGGCAACAAACTGCAAGATATTGTTTTCCTTGTTGGTATCTTATATGTTGGACAAAGTAAATGAATTAGATTTCGGNAAGATATTGTTTTCCTTGTTGGTATCTTATATGTTGGACAAAGTAAATGAATTAGATTTCGGAACTCAGGATCTTGTACAATTTTAAGTGGATGGTACTCTTTTACAATCATTCTAAGTAATTGACTATCANTGTCACGACCATGGCAGTTACATTACGTTGTAAATTCCATTCAGACACTAAATCTTTTAACATATTAGATATATTTTCAGCTGTGTGTTGGTCTTGATAATGAATGCAATCCAAAAGAACGTTTTGCAATGTAGTATTTTCATCAATAAAATGAGCTGTGATGGCATAGAAGAAGATTCTGGTTGTTCTGAGAAGTCCATCCATCAGCTGTTAGACATACAGCTGTGTCTGGCTTAAACAAAGCTTGTATTTGTTCCTTCAATTCGTTGTGGCAACAAACTGCAAGATATTGTTTTCCTTGTTGGTATCTTATATGTTGGACAAAGTAAATTAATTATATTTCGGAACTCAGGATCTTGTACAATTTTAAGTGGATGGTACTCTTTTACAATCATTCTAAGTAATTGACTATCAATTTGTTTGGAACGATGAATCGGTAAGGGTCTTGTACTAGTCGTATAATTTGTAATTAAATTTGATGAATGATGCACTGCTTGGGGTTCTTGGGCTTCTGTAGAGGGCTGTACCGCTGCTGAGGTGGACGGTTCTGCAGAATAGGTGCTAGTATTATCGGCATTAGTACTGCTAGTGGTAATTACCTCAGTCGTAGGTAAGTTTATTTCAAGTCTTTCACGGTGTAGAGGAATATTGTTATGTTTTCTCTTCATATGTCGAACAAGATTTCCCGTCCCATTACTTCGATTGTAACAAGATGTAAAGAGCAATATCGACATTTAGCTTTTTTTTCTAGACTTGTGAAATGATTCCACACTTCACTATTCTTTGGCGGGGTCATAGTGAAAATCTAAAACAAAATAAGCCATTCTTAAAACAGGCAATATGCACGCACACATTTGACAAATTTAAGTAAAAAGTTTATCAGAGAAAAATATATATAATTTAGAGATGGGTTGATTTGGTTCTTTGTTTCCAATTTATACCGGTTCTTGAGGTTTGACTCGGAACCGGTTTTAGGTTAACAACTACTCGATTCTTATTTCTTCACAGCATGGCAAAACTCTGTCGTTACAAAAATAACTACCGTATTTACTCGTGTGTAGCGCACCCTTTTTTTTCCAAAATAAAGGAAAACATTCCTGCGGTGCGCGCTATACACAAAAAAAAAATTAAGAAAAATCAGTACCGTCACTGCATAAAAGAAGCAAAAAAATAAAAAATAAAAAGGAAGCCGGCCGCCTACAGCAGATGTTTACGATCTTTTAAAGAATTGTAGGTTACCTTACAGCACACCATAATGTTTTGGCTTTTAACACCGCCAGTTATTTAATTTTATTATTTTCCAAACATATCACAATCACCACATATTAATGTAAAAAAATAATAATTTGTTACATATTTATTAACCTTAAATAAATGCAATACAACAAGTTTATCTTTATACATTAAATCTTATCTTCACACTTGGTTATTGTTGAATTCTTACATAGGTTAAATAAAACATTTAATGAATTTTACCTACATTGGTTTAATAAAGTTGCAAGCAAAAGGCAAGTATTCAAAATAGAACCGAATACTGGAACCGATATTTAAATTGTAGAATCGGTACCAGAACAGAAATTTTTTGTTCTTGGACCCATCCCTAAAATAATGATAAATGCTATAAAACACATTAAATATTTGAAACAGTCTATTTCTATTTAGCACGTAAAACACACTTTAAAACCAAATCATAAAATACACCAGAACTAGACAAACAAAACCATAATACCGCATTTTAATTACCCATATGCAATAATACACATTTATTGTTATTGTAATTATTTACGACATACTGATTAAGAAATATGTTTCCAGTAATAAACTTACCTTTAGACGGAACTATAACACAACCGCACAGTAAATAATAGTTTAAAACACACCAAAACACACATTCCAAATGACGGTCGGAGCTGTAATGATAAAAGTTCGAGAGAAAACAAAAAAAAAGCGCTTGAGGTGCGAACCACTGCGATCCACCCGCTCCGGTCCGTTTTGTTTCCAGTACCGGCAGAGCGTTTTTTGTTCACTCCCATTCCACTCCGCAGGCACAGAGCGCGCGCCCGTGGATACGTGTCCGACTTGCACTCGGATGTACATCCATCAGTACCGTTATTGATACGGGTCCGCAGACGCGTATCTATCCGGACCTACCCATCTCTATTGCACTCTGATGTACATCCATCAGTACCGTTATTGATACGGGTCCGCAGACACGTATCCATCCGGACCTACCCATCTCTAGCCCTTATGGCTCCCGCTTTCCTGCCTCAAATGTGCTAAAAAACTCCAAGCCGTTAATTGTGATGAAATGATAATGAAGTTATGTTTGTTACAAGGTAATATAATTGGCTAAATTTGGGTTTTTAGAGTTTTGGAAATTTTTGTTTTTAAATATTTAAA
The DNA here is from genome assembly GCA_002778355.1 of Clitarchus hookeri. NCBI lineage: Eukaryota > Metazoa > Arthropoda > Insecta > Phasmatodea > Phasmatidae > Clitarchus > Clitarchus hookeri. The sequence continues at coordinate 51,363 of NQII01007504.1, forward strand.
TTGGCAAGAAATGGAAAAACTCAATATTACTGTTAAGAATGAGTCTTTTAGAGGGTATGGGATGTAAATTAACTCAAAATGAATCACACAGGTTTTTGCAAGTGAACATACAAAAACTAAGAGAGGTCAATCGTAGATCAATGTTGTTTGCCAGCTATGAGCAGCTAATTCAATTGCACCATTTTGGTACAATTGTTTTTTTTTTTTTTTATAATTTTTTGCACAATTATAAGATATAAACGTCCAAATCGTCAAAAATAGCACCGCAGAAATACATCACTGTGGTACAACATTTTTTACCAAGTTAGTAAACATGATTATGTGGGATTGTTCTGTCTTAGTTTTTCCCTGTTGGCTTCTATAAACTTGTAAAATACTATAAAACTCAGCATTAATTTATGTATCAGCCCAAACGGCGTGGTGCAAAATTGAAAATGGTGGCCATCGGGGCTGTGAATGCAGTCTTGTAATGATCTTCGGGTCATACTGGTACTTATCAATAGCTGCTTCTCAGGTCAAGGGAAGATAAATCTTGGTGTCCCCTAATAGGTTTACTGCAGAGTTTACACTGATTAAGGGTGNGCTTCTCAGGTCAAGGGAAGATAAATCTTGGTGTCCCCTAATAGGTTTACTGCAGAGTTTACACTGATTAAGGGTGGGTGCGTACTTTCTGTCACTTGGTTGAGCAGGCAGAAGTCCACGCAAAACCTCGAGCTCCTGTCTTTCTTGGGGGCCAGAGTGATAGCCGAGTTGTAATTGCTTTCCGAACGTTTTATTACTCCATCCCTAATCATTTACTCTATTTGTTAATTAATGATCCTCAGGAGATATGGATCATAATCACGTGGGGCGGACCAGACGGGTTCAACTTTCATGAGTGGTATCGCGTGTTCTGCCACGTTCGTTCTTTTAAGGGGTCTGTCACGGCAAATATGTCCCGCCAGTCTGTCAGGGCTCGCTGGATAGCATCCCTATGTTTTGCGGGTATGGTGTGTTCGAACGTGTATAGTTCGACAGATCGTTTGCTGGTTTCTCTGAAATGTCATAGGTTGTACACCGTTCGGTCAAACCGAAGTGAATGCGGTCCATGGCGATATCAATAATGGTGTTGTGTTGTCTAAGCCTCGGCACCCCTAGAATCAGGTCCTCTCATATCTCGCCGGAGATGAGGGCGATAATGTCTATAGAACAGTCAAAAATATGTATTTCCACTTGGACTTCACCCCAAACATTCGCTGGTCCCGTTCAATGTGGCCAATTGTACGATTTGTTTGTCCCTGGTGATCAGCTGTTGGCCTANCCCAAACATTCGCTGGTCCCGTTCAATGTGGCCAATTGTACGATTTGTTTGTCCCTGGTGATCAGCTGTTGGCCTATTAACTCCGCCCGCACGATGTTATGCGACGTGGCCGCATCGATTAAGGCGACGATATTCCACTCATCCAAGTGTATGGGTATTCTGATCAGCTGATCACTGATGGAACTAACCTGGCCTAGGCAATGGTGGATCTGTTTGTTATTGGTAATTTCGGGAGTTTCGGTCATGACAGTGGCGGAGAGGGCGGCCCTACTTTGCTTTGTCATTTACCTGCGGTTCACACGACCAGTTCGGGCACATTTTGTGCCAGTGGTATTGTTGGTACTTGCATATGCTGTAAAGAAGCAGGTTTGGTGGAGCCTTCCCACTATTTACGTCCCGGATTTTGGGATTGTCCCTTACGCCACTCTTCCTTTCAGATGTCCGCTCATCTGCCCACCAGCCTTTACTGTGCGCATTCAAATTTGTCGCCCTGCACTTCTCCGTGTCTCGTGCTACACTCACGGCTGTTATTAGGAAATGTTCTGTTCTCTTGAACACCATGGGTAGTAAGGCCGGTCGGTATTCGTGGCTCACCATTCCTACAAGCGTTTCGAGCACGTTTTCCTCCAGGAGATGTGGATGTCTGTCCGCTATACTTAACTTTCGGCTTACGAATATGTCCAGGTATTCGGTGGCTCATTGTTCCTCTGTGAACAGGGTGACCTTTTGTTTTAACGTGGTATACATGCTCACGTATCTGGCTGTAAAATTGCGTACGAATTGTCCGCAGGACATGTATTCTGTGGTGACCCCCACCATGCGTTCGCTTCCCCGAGTGGTTTGTTCCCGATGACACTTGGCCACTCTACCTCGTTAACCCCGTATCATTGTAATCGAGTAGTGTACTCTTTGAGAAATGAGCATGCGTCCTCGGCTGTCTGGCCAGAAAAGTTTGGGAGTGTCTGAAATTCGGTGGGTCTCAGATAATTTCGTCCAGTTAGACTTGTCCTTTACTCGGGGGGCTGATGGCCCCTTTGTCTCGAACTGTATCCTGCCGGCTCCTATCATTCTCCGCCATGCAGGTATGGGTGGCACGAGTTCCATTCGCTGGGTTTGTTGGTTATGTTATCTCAGCACAGGTTGTGTGAACACGTCAATTTTGCTTTTTATTCGTGTGGATTTCGGTATGGTCTTATATTGGAATGCGTACTTTTGTTGACACTGTTTACACTTGAACGTTACCTCGCGGACCGCCGGCTATTCCCCCGTGGACACGTGGGGTGAAAACTCACTTTACACTCTTTGCAGTTTGTGCATGCCTTTTCGGGGTTCACACAATATGCTGTCCGACACATTGAACACTGGTTGTTGTTTGGGTTCTCACCAGTTGCTGGCTGAAGCTCGTGCTCTGGGAGTTCTGGCTGGCATGTTGTCCACTGTTTTGTGCATTGCAAGTACTGGAACTGATGGTGCCGTAGGATAATCTATTCTGCGTAGTGCAAGCAACTCGTATGCATTATGCGTTGGAATGTAGCACAGTGCTACCTGCGGGTATGTTATATTTGTCAAAGGGATCGAGTGTTCGGGGTTTTCCGCTCTGATCACACTCCCAACAGGTGGATGCAATGTTGGATTGTATTCCATTTCTCAACAGTCTTTTGTATATCACACGACGAGGTTGCACATGGATGATGCTGTCGACGCGATGCGGTAGCCCTGTCCTTAGTTGAAATCGCGGACCATCTTCCCGGAAGGTAGCGAGCGGCCTTTACCGTTCGTGGGCTCCTCGTGCACGTGGAGCATACCGCCTGGTCGGCTGTGACATCAGCGTCTATTGTCCTGCACAGGCCTGACCTAAGCCACAAAGTGGTAGGGTGGACCGCGTTCCTCCTGGTCAAGAAGCACAAATGGAGAATTTTAAGTCTGATTGGCCTTTATTCTCCGGATTTGAACCCACGTGTTTGTTAAATTTTATTTTTGCCACACCTTATTGGGTAAGCCATTTAATGCTACCGGAGCGGTGATGTAAACTACGCGTCCACTAGCTCCTTGTGTTCACTGTGACTGCCACAGTCACAACAACTACACCAGGCCGCACCAACCACATCAGCCCCAAGAGTGTGTAATGCAGGTCGACAAAAACGGAACGTGCACCTTCTGGCCGACAAGGATTACGTAAGTCAAGAGACTGCCCTACTCATTTATTACAAGAGGTAACTCTTTTAATAAATTAGTAGGCGATCCGAAACAGTGTTTACCCTAAAGCCATAGCCATTGGGCGTACTGGCAATTGATCGTTGCTTCGTAGCAGCTCGCACCACGACCTACGATGCAACACACCATTAAGTGGTGTCGAACTAGCTTGTAGGCCGAAACTGAAGTCCTCCAAGTGTCATCAATAGTGTGCAGCATTTTTACAAACACATTAAACACAGCCACCGCATTCACAGCTACAGTCAGCGGTTGTTTTTTTGTTGTGTTAATAGCAAAGGGGGTGTGTTTTATTGTGTTAACAGTAATCGAGCATGGCATTACACAACTCTTTTCCAAGGTGGACTTGTCCATCCCTTCAGCAGACAGCCACTTGGCAGCACTGTAGTTAGTGAAATTCAGACACTTGTTACGAGAAACATAATATTGTATTTAATGTGTGTATAAAAGGGAGATTGCCTGTAAAGGCAGTCCTTGTAATATGCCATTTAGTGCGGTAACACGCCCCGTCAACTTCACAACTTCAATCTTAAGAGACATTTGTTAATAAACGGGGGTGTCACCAATGTGTTCATCTAATTTATACAATTTTTCACCATTGCAATCTTATCACATAGTGTTCACGTTATGTTTCATAATTCACCATTTGACTCCAGTTCTCGTCATTCGTGACGGAAACCGAGGTCACTCGGCCAGTTCGTCTCAGCACTCGGACCAGACCGCGGCGTTGGTCACCCGCTCCGAGACCTCCCTTGGTTCCATCATTTAGGCTGTAATCACTTCACTGCAATATTAAATTAATTAACTGGATCACTTCTTTTATTTAAGTACCGAGGAGATAGCCACCTGCCCTCTAACCAGAGAGCTTAATGCTATCGTGTAGCAACATAATACCACATTTATTTCATGCTAAGGTGACTGGCAGGCTGTAAGTGCTGGGTCAATTTTCATGCATTATTCACCTGTTAGCAAGCACAGTGAATAATCCGATTTATAAAGTGAAATATGTGTCTATTAATTGTATGCTACTACATCCTTTGTAGCATCGCCCACAATTTTATAGTATATTTCATGCATACGAGACAACCTACAGTCTGGCAATAAGGAATAAATAGTGCAACAGTAAGTATGTGACATCATCATCATCATCATCATCATCATCATAAATAAACACGGAGATATCCTGGGCCATGGACCAAACGATCCTATCATTAACTATCCACTGGGTTATGGTGCCGGGCAATCGAACACCCAACCATGACAGCGGTCGGGGATAGTAATGCGAAGTCATCCGGCGACTGTGTTAAGAAAAGTCAGAATATTACACAATATTCCTATTTCGAAAATAATAGGTGCCACCTCACTGGGTGGGCACGAAGTCACAGTTCTCAGGATCGTGGGCTGAAATACCACGTGGCTGTTTTTCCTGACACGAAAACGTAATATATAGTCCAGGTATTCAGGATCCCCAGCATGCCTTAATATTATCTTTTAACCTTATAAATGAAGATACAACACAAAAATGAGAACTCACAAGTTTCGGTAAACTCAAGTAAATTTTATTGCCGAATAGTATACACAGTTACATGTATGCAATGCCAATTAAAGCGGACCTGACTCACAAGGCCTACCAGCGGCCGTTACTATACAAAAAGGGCAAGTAGGGTGCAAAAATTTACAAGAGTAATTAAACCTCCAGGGTCGCTAATTGAGCTGTTGGAGGGGTCTTTCGAAAAAGGGGAAGGCTGTTAGTATATTAAATAAAAGTTCCAGTAAATTGCGTTAATCTATTGCAGTTAAGTGTTTAGAACAAAGTAGGACAGTCCCACGCGACACGGCGCACGTGCAGCACCTGAGACCATTGGAATCAGTCTGTCAGAGATGGCATGAGTCAGCAGTTCCACTCCCCAATGTAATTTAATTAACTGACCTCATTAACAGAGAACTTGAAACACATACACATTAAACACTGAAATGCTCTGAGTGGGTTTTCTTAATCTTGTAGAGAGTTAAAATTTCTTACTTAAGACCTAATTTAAATTTAAAACATAATTACGTGGTGCCTATCAAAGCACGGGAAAATTAAGGTCTGTTAAGTTTTTTTGCACTATAAGGCCTGAACGGTTAGGTTGAAAGTCTAATTATTTCCCACATCACTAATTGGTTTTATTAGGCACAATTGCACTTGGAAACTTATATAGAACACTTAAAATACCCTTGTCTTGCTACTCTACAGCTCTTTAAATAAGCACATGACATGCATTTATTGAGCGATTAATTCGCAATCCCCTAAGGGCGAATTTCACGAACATTTGCCCATAGGCGATAAATTCTAAGGCTATTTACTACACATTCTAACACTTGATTCCTATCCTAATTACATAGATATCTTTAGGGACACTACAGGAACTCGGTTGTATCTCTCGGTAAACGACGTGGACACGTATCAAGGAGCACAACATGCTTGTTCTGCAGGTCGCACTGGTGCAGCGAATGTGGGCCGATGACGTTATGACAGTGGCCATTCCCACCACACAGGAGTGGTCCACTTCACATTATTGCACAGTCTGGCCAAATTAAGAGGAGATAAAAGAAAACTAAATAATGAGTTCGTGTAGGCAATCTGTAGTGAACTTTAAACTTTTTTTTTCGCGAACTATTTATCCGATTTAAATGATTGACTTATTGTTGGATTCCCCTTTAAATTCTTTGTATTTTGATATTCAAACGAATCCGATTAAAATCGAAAGTTAAAAGAAAAATTAAAAAAAGGCAAAAATGAACCAAGTAATTATCTCAATATCAGAAACTGCTAATACCACACTGCATATAGTATGTGTGTGTTGGTTTTTGATGGTGCATTATTCCACACTTTACACTGTACAGCTCAACTTCAGTGCATGGTCAAAACAGGCAAGCTTGTTCATAAAATTTCCTGTATATGTTAGAAGATTTCGCTCAGCACACGAGCTGAGTGGAAACACACGACAATGGTGGCGATTGGTTAACCATTATGGGGTGAAATGGGCCACATTTTTAACAGCATTTGAGTGCCGTTATAATGGTACATTCCTCTCGTTACAAGCATGTAGTACTCGACAAACAGTCGTCCCACGAAACACTAATGGCTTTCGCTACGCAGAAGATACACGTGATACAGAAGTACCACTTGAGTATGACTGTGACATAGGTAGTGGAGGAAGTAGACGGAACAGTCCTACTGGAGTACCATAGCGCATTAGCACCACTCATACATTGCCCATTAGAGGAGTTTATGGGCTCTATAATGATCTTGGATGACATCAAACATGAGAACTGAGACTGCGAGGATAGTACACCGCACAAAGCAACCGGTGGGTTCAGCAGAAGCAAAACCAATTACAGTGGTGATTTTAACAATGGTGTGACTCGGAAGGAAATACCTCCCATCGTGTCACAACCGCCAAAAACAAGTGAATCCACAGTGACAAACAATGGCAAACTGGTATCTGACAAAACGAAGAAGCTGCCCTAGCCATGCAAAAACGGTCCAGGCGAGCAGTAGCACTGGCATAGTGATTGCCCTGGAATAAAAAAGTGAAGGGCAACATATACGAAGGGCAATCCCCTGCTGTTGGGAAACGAGTGAAAGGGGTAGGTCGATCGGATGTCACCTCCCCCCAATCCCGACGAGCTGATCCTGACTCTCACTCAACAACATGCCCTACTACTGCAACTCATTGCAGATCAACAACCTACACCAAGTACGTTCATACACATTTCAGTGAATGCCAATAGTGTGAAGTGCTATGCCTTTGTTGATACTGCTGGATACCACAACTTTGTACGGCCAGGGTTCGTTGTTGTGAGAGCTCTGCGGCCCCGCAGTGAAGCCATTCATTTAGCCATTACCAAAAATAGTGGAGAAACCATAGGAGAAGTCAGCATCATGGTACTCATGCGCGACCTCGAGACAAACACGGTAGCATCAACGAGCTACGTGAAGACGTCATTCTCTGTCTGCCATAGCTAACCGAACAAAACTCGCTCGTCAAACCAGCAGCTAGGAGTATCCATTTCGGCAGAAGGGAGCATAAAACAGTCTACAATCTAGAGACCCGTCCTAGCAACCACGCGCCCAGCATCAAGCTTGACTATCTGGACCACGTGGTAACACCAGCTAACAGTGATACTGTACGAGTGCTGGAGGAACGATGGGACGTATTTGCAGCTGCGGATTGTTAGCCACCATAGTAAGATCATCCGAGAACAGATATGCGAGATGTTAGCAGAGGGGTTCATCTAACAGACAGAAATCCGCTACAATTCAGCAATCACATCGGCGCTGAAGAAAGATGGAACATGGCGTTTCTGCATCGGTTTTTGACCCCACAACCTGGTCACTGAAAGTGTTCCCTCCCTACATCAGCATTAAGAATGCACATAACAGTTTTGGAAAGGCCAAAATCATGTCATCCCTGGATCTGCGCAGTGGCTACTGGCAGGTTCCAGTGAAGCCAGAAAACAGACACAAAACTGCATTCACCGTTGAACTGCGTTCGGGTTGAAATGCACACCATCCACATTTCAAGTCATGATGGTCTAGGTAGTAGACGATCTGTCTGGTAGGTGACTTCATACTTACCAGACAAAGTCGACATTTGGTTTGAGATGTGGGAGGACCACATTCCCTACTTCTCCATAGCAGTGGAGTGCATTGTGACGCGAGGGGTTACCAGAGTTGGAATGTAATAATTATGTATGTGCCCGGCGCCACAGCTCTGCGGTGAGCTGATGAGATGTAGGGTCGTCCGGCCGACGGCCTAAGGGCTCTGGTAACACACCGTCAGATATTATGAAATTGCGAGCTGTATGGCAGCTGCGCACGCCTGAATTAATGAACGCATTCACGTTTTATCTGGAATATGATTATTTTATTGAACACTTCGAACAAACATGTGGTGACCGCATGGTCATATAATGTAACACACTGCTGGATTATAATTAAGGCGCGTGATGCTGCTCTCTCCTTGGTGCGATGTAACATAAAAATACTAGTTATTTCGTGGATGATGTGATGATACGATTGCTGAGTGAGGTTGCAGCCTGAGGGGCTGGCACCGAAGTTCTTGTGGTGCGAGAGACTTACCACGTCCGGCCGCGTTGAAGTGATGTAGCCGACTAGACTCAGAGCTGCGCCGGCTCGCGCTACCTAAGCGCGGCCGACACCTGGCGGTGGAAAGATGAAACACAAATAAGACTTAAAAATGCTAATGAGATGTAAAAATGATATACCTTATATAAACATAATCAAACACATTACCCTATACAATTTATATAATAAAACACAATTACCCTATACAACTTACATAATAAAACACAATTATATTAATATTAAATATTTGACGCAGCAGCCACTGTATTGCCAACTTAACAATGTCACATGTCCCTGGCTGGCTATGTATGTGATGACTGTTTTGACACACGATAATTATGGTATACATAAATACTGAATAAATACATATAACCCTAAATAACTATACTGATGAAACTATATTGGTAAATAATAATGATTAAATTGTCAAACTCTAAATAATCACTGACACTGGTTAAATTAATGACACGGTGCACTATCATACATGGACAAATACACTTGATAGACACTGAATACACTATCACTCCTGCACACATGCGCGCCGGTGTGGTGCATCTGGAGCGGGGGACACTACGGTGGCAGTCACAGTGGGCACAAAGGTACCAGTGAAAGCCTGGTTCACGTCAATTGCCATCAATGGGTTTTCATGTGCGAACCTTAAATGCCACCTAGAAACAGTACAGCTGAACTTCCTGGGACATACTGTGGACAAAGACGGCAACAGACCGAACAACTGTGAGTGATCGAGGACTTCGAGNAACAGACCGAACAACTGTGAGTGATCGAGGACTTCGAGAGACAACACACCAGGAAACATGCCTGGAAGTTATTCGGCCTACTGAACTGGTTGCGCGAGTACATCCAAGACGATGACAACGACGATGATGATTGGAGCATAGTGTCCCAGATGAGCGTACTATACAAGGATTGGAGATGGTGGATGCCAACTCGTTAGAAATCTCTAGTTCGGATGAGTGCGAGGTCTCTGCGATCTCAGAGTGGCCGACAGCCATGTGGCGATGTCCCACACACGGTTCATGGATAGAAGCCCAAAAGGTCCAGCCAGAGCGATAGTTTCAAAAGGCTGTGTTGGCAACCTTGCCTGTTGTGCGTCCATCTGTGTGATATGCTTTCAAGCAGTTACATATGACACTGGCATACAGAGTCGCATGTCTTGTTTGGTTAGGCTGGGCCAGAAATAAGCTTCAAGGATATTTATTTTTGTTAGGGTTGCCGCTGGGTGTACTGGCAACTGTCTACAATGGGCGAATTTCAACACTAAGGCCGTATCTAAGTCTCAAGTTTCCACAGGAATGTACACACGTCACTGTGGTACACGTTTGCATGCACATTGCTCGTGATGCAACACTTCATTGGCATGGTGTTGTGACTGCACAACCTGTCTGTATACTTCGTCAACTGTAATTTCAGGCACTTTGGGTTCCATTGCTTTGATTTGGATCAGTTTTAACTGACCAGCGTTCGTTGGTTAAGTACACACGTTAATTGGTTTTCAACAGTCTGTAAGAATCCAGGTGTGAAAAGGACTGGAATAGAGTTGGAAGCAATTTCTCCTAAAGTTGTTTATCTTCAGCTCATCTGATACATCACGTGGTGTACAATTCTCACAGTCAGTCTGAATTTCACACAATATCACAGCATCGACTAATATATAGTTTTGATGCTAGTTTAGGTAGGTATTTGCGCTTATCTTGTCGACAGCGAGGTCATTAGAGACGGAGCAAGTTGCTAAGGGAAGAGGGAGTGGGGAAGGAACACGAATGAATCGGCCATGGCGTTTGCTAGGGATCCATCACAGCATTTGCCTGAAGAGATTTAGGGAAACCATGGAAAACCGATATCAGGATGGTTGGACTGGGAATCGAACACGGGTCCTCCCGAATGCGAGTTTAGGGAGTTACCATAGCACCACCCACCCCGCTCGGTTGATGCTAGTTTAATAACTTGAAGAAAATTAGGTTGGGAAAGNGGATTTTAGAAATGGCATGTCTTTGCCCTATGTAAAATGCAGATTCAATTTCGTAGGTACTTTTTGTATTCAGTTTACATTCTAGAAACTCCATAACAGGAATAGAAATGACAATCAGAAAAATTGCAAAGCACAAACAATAAAAACTTAAACAAAACATAATTGCCTAGAACTTGCTAAAAAAACAATAAAAACATGAAGTTCACAAATGAGTGAGATTTCATATGTATTACTTTATATAAATATATTAATTAAACATTACTTCCAACAAATTGACGAACACAGAAATATAAAAGGAAACGCACACAACTTATTTTACTTAACAGCGCATATCTTTGTGTAGTTAAACTTTTCTTTGAATGTGCAGTAACCAACGTAGTGATGAGACTATATGTCTTCTTTCCAACAGTTTTTTTTCCAGAGTCTGAATATCTTAATGTTCTTTACTTTCGTCCTCCTCCAAAGACATAACAACTTCCTACATCCCTTGAGCAACTTGAGCTTCCTTAAGGTCAACTTTTTTTCAGACCCGATCTGTGGCTTCACTAAACAAAGAATTTGCTGATTCTCTAGTGTCACTGTTACTCCTCCTCTTTTCAGATAGTTTAATTTCAATTTCTTCAATACTTTTTTTTTTAGCAGTTCTAACCTTTTTCCTTCCCTAAGTCTGGCTTCTTTGTCTCGGGCTATTCTCTGCTCTTCAATACATGCCTTGTAGTGCTTGCGAGCGTTTCGACCTAAAGTAATCAGTTTCTTCGTAATTGGAACAAGATACGGTTTATTGTTGTAAAACCTCAATGCATCCTCTGTCATGAGAATACTGTTTAAGGCCATACAAGATACCTGTGTCTTTTCTTCTGTAAGAACATTTTTTGAGATAAAGAATCTTCTTTCAATGTCTGCATTCCCATGTGGCAAACAAAGTGCAGCTTTAATTACTTTAGATACGAGAGGAAATTTTTGTGAACCATCCAACTTCTTCAGTCCCATGAAATAGGCCGAGTAATTATCGATACGTGAAGAGGTAGTTTCACTCTCAGCAGGTTCATTTTCTAAATGTAAACATTTCATTCATCGACAAGCTGATCTCCCGGAATATGCACGGATAGGGCTTTTGCTACTTTCCTTATGTATCGACAGCTTCTTTCCAATTTACTTCCCTGAGGATTGAGAAATCCAAGTGCTTGTTTTAGGTACACGAGTTTGTCATTACTTTTTCCACCAGATATTTAGCACCTGCAATATAATATGCTTAAACAGTTTTCAAAAAAGATAAAACTTAAATTTCTGGTAATTGAGTAAGTTTATCTCTTACTTCCCCTGAAAGTACCATTTGTTTTAAAGGTACTAAATTATCTGCCTCAAACAACTTGCTACTTTGTAACGTCGCAGCCTCGCATTAGGGCCGCCATATTTGTAATGTTCCACGTCAAGTATTGACGAATGGAAATTGATTCTCTCCCAAACCGAGGGGGGCAATGTAACGATGCAATACATTAATTATCGGGATACGTGGTCCATGTCCTTCCGTTTTGCGAAGATTCGTAATATTTTATCGGGATTCAAAATTAAAGCGGTGGTAGTTCGTTTATCGTGGTATAATGTTTATCGGGCATCCGGCTGCCATTTCACGAAATCATAGTTTTTGTCACGCATCAATATTAGTGATAGAAGCTTTCCCAACTGCGCCAACAGTTTGTGTTCTAGAAGTTTAGGATTATCTTTTACATACGATGCAGCTCGAAGGGCGGCGCAGTTCAATATGGCATGGCGACACATGTTATGCCCATATTTGGTTACATTTTGATACTCTAAGAAGGGGGTGGATAGGTTATGCAGATACAAATACTCTGTGTGCATATTGCCCGCAAGCAGTAGACAACCGACGAGCGAACGATAGCCCGTACTCGCAGAGGCCGCGTCGGGTGTGGCGCNTATTAGTGATAGAAGCTTTCCCAACTGCGCCAACAGTTTGTGTTCTAGAAGTTTAGGATTATCTTTTACATACGACGCAGCTCGAAGGGCGGCGCAGTTCAATATGGCATGGCGACACATGTTATGCCCATATTTGGTTACATTTTGATACTCTAAGAAGGGGGTGGATAGGTTATGCAGATACAAATACTCTGTGTGTATATTGCCCGCAAGCAGTAGACAACCGACGAGCGAACGATAGCCCGTACTCGCAGAGGCCGCGTCGGGTGTGGCGCATAACCCCCACACCGGTAAACTGGAACTTGCTCGTTTATTTCTCCGCTGGTGTGGGAGGTCACATTCTCAGGACGTGCAACACTGAATAAACCACTGCGGCGCTGCTACTACTTTTTCTGTTTGTCTGTAAAATCTGTTCGTACTCTGCATACAGGACGATTGTGCGTGAACTGTTTCAATTGATTGATAAATAAATGTATAGAACAAATAAACCGGAACTTGACTATTTGTTTGGCGCCTTTAAAGTTTCATGTTGCTCCCAACTGAGCTAACCGAGTTGTAATTTACATTCGTCAATACTTGACGTGTAACATTACAAATATGGCGGCCCTTAACGCGAGGCTGCAACGTTACAACTTGTCCAATCATATGAAGATGACTTGGTTTCACGTACAGCAGCACCTTTACACACTCTTCCAGCGACCGTTCCAACCACTTCTAGTAACTCTGAATGCAGAACATGAATCAACAGAGCTTCACTACTCTGGAAACACTTTGTGAATTTCTGAAACGATTTAGCAGCAGACAATGTGAAATGGAGTCGAGCTGACATCCCTGGTCGTTTGAGGGAGTCGAGCTGACATCCCCGGTCGTTTGAGTAAAGATGTAAACTTTCCTCATAGACTTCTGCAAAACATCATTTCTGTTTTTACATGGGACGTGCTTCAAAAAATATGCTTGTAAACCAGCCCATTATTCAATTAATCTTTCACCTGCAGCTGTTAACGATAACCATCTAGCTGAAGTGTGTTTCATAAATCTGTGTGATGGCATATTCAGCTGCTGTTGAATCATCTCGTATTCTTCCCAACTTGAAGGCCATCCATGAAGATAGTGATACACACCGATCACTAATGTAATCACATCTTCACCAAATACTTCCATAGCTTTTAAGAAAGCATTATCAACAACATGAATAGGGCATGTTCCAATATCTACCAAACCTTTCGAACAAATTTCCATCTTCTCCTCCTTAAATAACTTGAAAACTTTCATGTTGACATTAGGTCCATCAGAGACGATCAACTGCAGATTTCCAAGGATACATTAGCATTGCTGAAGGCCTTGCTTACCAAAGAATGAAGAGTAACAGCATCAGCTTATCCAGTGAAGAAAGTCAAGGTGTCTTTTAACAACTTGATTCCGGAGGTCTGACCAATAGGTGATAGTAACCTGCAGCTCCTGCTTGCTTTCAGCATTTGTAGTCTCATCATAACAAATTGCATAAAGTGATGAGCCAACATCTTCCGGCATTTCTTCATAGAAATACACATAGAGAGCATCGGTGGTCAANAAATTGCATAAAGTGATGAGCCAACATCTTCCGGCATTTCTTCATAGAAATACACATAGAGAGCATCGGTGGTCAAATAATGCATTTTCTTGTGGCAGATGGAAAACCCATCCGGCAATTCTCCTGGAAACATACTTTCAAATGTAGATTTTATATCGCGAGCATGAATTTTCTGAGTAACTGCCACAAATACTTTTCATTGTCCATGTCGGTTCTGCTACTGTAGTTTAATCCCTGGAGTCGTGTGTACGTACAGTTGATGGACTCTTCTGCTTTGTAGTTGGAGACTTCATGAAGATGAGGAATTTTGAATTTCAAGAGAATCAATGGACGTTGATAATGTTGATGGCACTTGGCTGCCTGAAACTGAAGTAACACTCATTAGCACTAATTGTTNAGCTTTTAAGAAAGCATTATCAACAACATGAATAGGGCATGTTCCAATATCTACCAAACCTTTCGAACAAATTTCTATCTTCTCCTCCTTAAATAACTTGAAAACTTTCATGTTGACATTAGGTCCATCAGAGACGATCAACTGCAGATTTCCAAGGATACATTAGCATTGCTGAAGGCCTTGCTTACCAAAGAATGACGAGTAACAGCATCAGCTTATCCAGTGAAGAAAGTCAAGGTGTCTTTTAACAACTTGATTCCGGAGGTCTGACCAATAGGCGATAGTAACCTGCAGCTCCTGCTTGCTTTCAGCATTTGTAGTCTCATCATAAGAAATTGCATAAAGTGATGAGCCAACATCTTCCGGCATTTCTTCATAGAAATACACATAGAGAGCATCGGTGGTCAAATAATGCATTTTATTGTGGCAGATGGAAAACCCATCCGGCAATTCTCCTGGAAACATACTTTCAAATGTAGATTTTATATCGCGAGCATGAATTTTCTGAGTAACTGCCACAAATACTTTTCATTGTCCATGTCGGTTCTGCTACTGTAGTTTAATCCCTGGAGTCGTGTGTACGTACAGTTGATGGACTCTTCTGCTTTGTAGTTGGAGACTTCATGAAGATGAGGAATTTTGAATTTCAAGAGAATCAATGGACGTTGATAATGTTGATGGCACTTGGCTGCCTGAAACTGAAGTAACACTCATTAGCACTAATTGTTTTCCTTCAAGAACTTCACTGCATCGTCGTTTATATTTTGTACCTTCAGAATGTTGTAAGCAACGAGTAGTACTTTGTTTGAAACATTCACAACACATGTACAAAGTTTACAAAACAGTTCTATGTTTTTCTACCCACAAAGATATTCTACACCCATTTTTGTCTTTCTGGTGAAACCTATCACTTCTGAATTTGCACCTCCCCATAGTTCTTCTTTATTGCATAAAGTTCAGTTCTATAAATGTCAGTGATAACAGCCTCATCTTGGTNGTTCCTTCAAGAACTTCACTGCATCGTCGTTTATATTTTGTACCTTCAGAATGTTGTAAGCAACGAGTAGTACTTTGTTTGAAACATTCACAACACATGTACAAAGTTTACAAAACAGTTCTATGTTTTTCTACCCACAAAGNGTAGTACTTTGTTTGAAACATTCACAACACATGTACAAAGTTTACAAAACAGTTCTATGTTTTTCTACCCACAAAGATATTCTACACCCATTTTTGTCTTTCTGGTGAAACCTATCACTTCTGAATTTGCACCTCCCCATAGTTCTTCTTTATTGCATAAAGTTCAGTTCTATAAATGTCAGTGATAACAGCCTCATCTTGGTCTGAAAACATCATTTAGGAAAACATAAACAACGAAATGTAAGTTTTAAAATATCTAAAATTTAAAGTATGCTATAGACCTGAAGACTAGCTGAATATTTAAACTGCAACAAAAGGAAACTCACAGTGACACAGATAAGGCTTACTGAAGGGAAAAGCAGCGTAGTCGGTTCCTGTCTCCCTCCGCTGTGCACCTAACTGGTTAGTGAGGAACTTCTCTAACCAGGTTGACTCCCGCTGATACACGATGTCAAGCGAGATATGCTCCCTGCAATTTGATATAACAACCAGGACCTCGACTAGAGGGTAATCTATAATACAATGTACACAATTTATTTGTAATGTAATAATTTTTGATAACATGAACAAATTTACATTTGTTACCATACAACTGCAAGTGGGGCAGAATAAGCAGACTCCTACAACAACCAGTTAAACTGATGAATCTCTAAAAGCACTATTAACAGTAGTGAGAAACTACTACCACAAGATCAAAAGAGAAAAACTTGATTTAAAAAAAAAAAAAGGAGAGATTGAGTAGACGGATTTTACAACAATTGGGACTGTTAGAGACTTTTAAAAAATAAAGATACTTCTAGCTAGAAAGGAGACTCGCTCCTATGCCTGCAGAGTGGCACAGATGCGCAGATATAATGTTTTATGGACCTGGCGGTGGTCGTAAAAACACGAAAACCATGGAAATATTAAAACTTTCCACCACTAGATTTAAGCTATTTCCCAGAATGTGACCTCAGCAAGCCTTGAGAGCTGCACCATTTTCCTCCTTTATATTTTTGTAGTTGCTCTGGTCACTACAAGCAATTCTGTTGTGTGTAGGATGATATATTTCGGTTTTTCTGGCATGTTCATTAATTTTTTAAAATGTTTTTTGGCACAATTTTCTTAATCCATAGCTTCCCCTACCGTGGAGTTTTTTTTTAGTATGTTGGCTGAATTAAAAAATGCACCTGTGCGAAAATTTTTGGAAAACTTACAAAACTAGATAACTGCCCAAACAGACCTCTCTGGTACCCTGAGCTGCTGCCTTAAGGACAAACCAATGGTATCTGATAGCATGCATCAGTCGTATAACACAGCAAGTCCCTTCCAATATCAGCATTGTAAGTCTTGATAGTAAACATCATAACAACATAAACAATACCACAACTGTTAATATATACAAAAAAAATTANACACGAAAACCATGGAAATATTAAAACTTTCCACCACTAGATTTAAGCTATTTCCCAGAATGTGACCTCAGCAAGTCTTGAGAGCTGCACCATTTTCCTCCTTTATATTTTTGTAGTTGCTCTGGTCACTACAAGCAATTCTGTTGTGTGTAGGATGATATATTTCGGTTTTTCTGGCATGTTCATTAATTTTTTAAAATGTTTTTTTGGCACAATTTTCTTAATCCATAGCTTCCCCTACCGTGGAGTTTTTTTTTAGTATGTTGGCTGAATTAAAAAATGCACCTGTGCGAAAATTTTTGGAAAACTTACAAAACTAGATAACTGCCCAAACAGACCTCTCTGGTACCCTGAGCTGCTGCCTTAAGGACAAACCAATGGTATCCGATAGCATGCATGAGTCGTATAACACAGCAAGTCCCTTCCAATATCCGCATTGTAAGTCTTGATAGTAAACATCATAACAACATAAACAATACCACAACTGTTAATATATACAAAAAAAATTAGAACTACAATATTTACAATTCTAATATCATACGTGTTGAAATGCTGGAATGTCACAAGACCACATTGTCACTATATATTCGTGCTCAGCGTACAAAACACGTCTCTCTATATTTATGACCATACGGCAGTGATGACAGAATTCTAACAAAATTACTGTATTGCGTCCGATACATCACACAGCACAGCCCTTAAGTCCCTGTCACACTGTCCAATTTTTGCCTTCAAATATATTTGACAGTAAAACTTGAAGCTGAAATGTGACCATCAAATTTTTCCATTCAGCAAATTGAATAAAATAATCTTGAATGTATTTGAAAAGGTATCAACATTGTAAATTTTTTTTACTGGGAGGATTGTCTAGATTTTCATAAAAAAAAATAACTTTCAAAGTGAGATACTGCTGTTGTTTCTGTGCAGTCTTCTAAAGCAAGAAATGTATTGAATGCTGAGATTGATTTTCATTTCTCTACTAAATTTAAATTCTACTTATCACGAATATTAACTGCATAATCAAATTTAATACCTTCCAGTTCTTAATATTATTGTGAAATAATATCTTAAAATAGTATTCATGCTCAAAGAGCTCCTATATAAATTTGTAATTATCTTCATAACATAATTTCGTCTCCAGGAATTGTTCACCATTTTAAAGTTTCCTGATGCCAGAAATGGCTAATTTTTGTCGTGCACCATTCTGATTGGCCGAGCACACGAAATACCAAAGAAATTGTGGAAAATATTCATCCAATTTTCAAAATATTTGAACGAAACTACAGCCATCCAAATTTAACAGGCAAATGTGATGGCGATAATGACGTTNTATTTCGTCTCCAGGAATTGTTCACCATTTAAAAGTTTCCTGATGCCAGAAATGGCTAATTTTTGTCGTGCACCATTCTGATTGGCTGAGCACACGAAATACCGAAGAAATTGTGGAAAATATTATCCAATTTTCAAAATATTTGAACGAAACTACAGCCATCCAAATTTAACAGGCAAATGTGATGGCGATAATTACGTTTTGGTGATGTCAAAACCCTCCAACTTTATTTGGCCGAACTAATTGCAAGCAGTTGGACAGTGTGACGGGCTCTACAGACATGCACACAGATGAACAAGCGCAGCTCACACAGTACTGGACTTCAACTGACTGCATTGAGGGTGGTATAAAACAACAAAATTAATTATTTTGTGTTTTTGCCAAGCATTGTTCTCAACAAGTACATTTTGATGGCATAAAAGAGTACAGAATTTTTTTATAAAAATGCAGGAAGACGATACGTACGCCTACTATCTCAATTCATTTTAAGATACGCTTACAAAGTTATTTCACAAAAATTCAAAGGCAGCCATAGATTGAAAATATGTAATATGTGCAAACATTTCCTTAAATTGATACAATTTTCTTTATTAAAAGGAACATTTTACACAGATACCTTCAGTAAGCGGGTGGCATTATTGTTCTACAAAACTTATACCATTTCTAAGAGTGAATTAAGTTTTCATAAAAACAACAAATCTCCAATTTCTTGAAGGTCTAAACATTGCACAGTTTTAGGAACTTGACTGCTTCTCTGAAGGCCTTCGGTATTTCCAGCGGTATCAATAGGCTCTAGAGTCTGACGAGGCTTAGGGTTGGCTTGTGCTGGAAGGGCCAGTTGCTCGACAGTTTTGGTTTCAGAATCGTCACTACTTACAGGTATTCCTTTCTCCTGGGAGTGTGTTGCAATGTGAAACATTGATGGTTGCTATATACATCTAATGTGGATATTAGGAAAGAAAAATGAAGATATATTTCTCAAACTCATTACAAAAAGTAAAGGATTCTGTGTTAACCACTGCCCTTTGCCCTATCAGTTGGTGTCATTTATACAATGAAATTAAGTCTAAACCTTTGGGTCAGTTGTCCATCGTAACAAAATGCTAAGAGCTGCGTTAACTGATAAATACTATCGTTTTACTAGCATTTTTGTCACTTTTCCTTTTGAAAATTTATGTACGAACACACCATCACCCTACCTTGACACAATATTGATAAAGTATTTGCTTGATTTTACACAGCAGAACTGAATTATATTTGTTTGAATAAGTTACCTAATTGATGAGAAAACACATTTACACAATGTCAGTTAACAGTAATTCCTTTTCATAATGATTACATGTTATTTCACTGCAGTCAGTCGTAGCAGCAAAGGCAATTTATACCCTCTATACAAGTACACATTTCCGCCGCTAGATGTCGGCCACTTTGCTCGAAAACGCGAATCTCGTAGCGTATTAAGGAAAGGGTTGGGCGTCAGCTTGAGTTTATACATTTTTTGCCATTACTTTTGTTTGAGATTAATTTTTGACAATCTAACTTTGTTAGGGTATAGAACATTGTTTATATTATATTTTAGAGAAAATTATCGTTGCACTTCTTGTACTACAATCGCTGCTGTAGTCATTCTCAGAAGTTAATAAAGAATTAACTCTCGTTTATTCCACATCGTAAACAATTAAAGGCACTCCATTGATATTACAGTTATAGTCCATCCACGGTTACTTCCAACTTTCCCGAAGCCCTGATTAAGTTCTACTTCCAGAATATTCCTCCGCNAGTTATAGTCCATCCACGGTTACTTCCAACTTTCCCGAAGCCCTGATTAAGTTCTACTTCCAGAATATTCCTCCGCCTCGTGCAAACAAAGCTTAACTAGTCTGGAAAATTACACCAGGGGACAACGCACCACATCTGTGCGCACTCAGTTCCATAGTATTTGCGATAAGAACTATTTATTACTATGCATTACCAACATATCTATTTCCTTCAGTTTTTATTCATATTAATAATAAATGAAATATAATTCAGAAATGGAATGTAAGTAAAAGTTCAATATAACAAAAAAAATAAGGTACTTTTATGTTACCACAAATATAAAACGGTTACCAGTGATACATGAAATATTTAGGAAGCAACCCAACACGTGTCTTTTCAGAGGTTTGATTCAGAAAATGCGAAGAGACTTTTTTCAATCTNAATATTTAGGAAGCAACCCAACACGTGTCTTTTCAGAGGTTTGATTCAGAAAATGCGAAGAGACTTTTTTCAATCTTAGTGATGTACCATGCTGTAAACAATTTACGACTCTAAACCTAACACCACAATAATTTCTCTCGCCCCCTCCCAATGAATTTGTGTGCGCGCTTGGATGGTTCGAGATGAAGAAAGCACGTCAACTGTCTTCCCACAAAAATAATGTATGGCCTATTTTACTGTCTGCCACCCAGTTTCAATATTATCAGCACACATCCTCGCAAAACAAGTTTATTTTGCTTAGTTTTATGCTGGAGCGTCAGCGCAGGAGATCCTGCAGTTTCAACAGTTGACTTTAGCAGTAATTACAAAGAACTGCAGCTGATCTGAAGAAAATGTTCGAGAGGTATTGAAGTAGTAATATATTTACCTTTTGAAAGCTTACTGTGTTGAAAAATCAAAAGCACCTTATAGGTATTGTGTGATTGACTTTGAAAAAATTTAATTTTGTTCAAGTGTTAAGATAATGCTTCCCATCTTATTTTTCATTCTATATTGACAAACTAACGTGAACAAAAGAGAAACAAAAGATGTAAATTAGTGCCGCCATTTCAATACGTTTTAACTTTAATACATGTGGATACAGATTTCGGGAAGTGCGAACAATGTTGCATGCTTTTGTCAATCTTTCAAAATTTCACTGGTTAAGTGTTATATCTAAACAGTATGTGGAAGTTCAGGATTGTTAAATTTGAAAGTAAACATATTTTACTTTTGAGTTATGAACCACGTTAGGCATCGTATTTTACGGTATACAGTACATCATGGTATTATCAAACTGGCCGCAGACTACAATTATTTTCCATCGCAATGGTCCTTTAGGATACGTACCGGTCGTCACAAAACAAGGTGCAGCGTAATGTTCAGATGAGGTTTTAACAAACCACAAGAGAAATCAAGCAATATCTGCACTGCTCGGCTCCTCCAGACTGCGAGCAATAGCGAGTGTGGATGGCACACCTATTTACCTCAGTCACACGTTATTCCCTGCTTCGTAGTACATATCTGGTAAAACAGCATGAAACAAATTGAAGTGCCCTTTGCACTCGCTATTGCTCGCACTCCAGGAAGCAGTGTCTGGGTGGATTCACTTTTCTAAAGCCATTTGTGTACTGGTTTTATATTTTTCGTGCATTTCTTGTGGTGGTGTTTTCCCTGATAATCATAGCCCTTCCCACAACCACGATTCATAGTATTGTTACATGCTGCCACTTTGCGTGACTTCCCTTCCCTGCCACGCTCGGACATGCGAAGCACAGTGTGTCAAGGCCATCACTGGTAACCCACGAACAGCGTGCAGTGACAAAGGAGCTGTCACATAGTTTAGAGTGTGCCATGGCCAGTCTATTGAGACTCTTGCCATTTCCTGTCCTTGGAGACCGAATGCCTGGTGGTATCAATGGCTGGCCTACGAGAAACCAGTCTGGAATCCGGAGCACTAGGTGTGTAGTGCCCCCGAAGTGACAAGCGGCNGCCATCACTGGTAACCCACGAACAGCGTGCAGTGACAAAGGAGCTGTCACATAGTTTAGAGTGTGCCATGGCCAGTCTATTGAGACTCTTGCCATTTCCTGTCCTTGGAGACCGAATGCCTGGTGGTATCAATGGCTGGCCTACGAGAAACCAGTCTGGAATCCGGAGCACTAGGTGTGTAGTGCCCCCGAAGTGACAAGCGGCAACTTCGACAGTGACGGCTGCAGCATCGGTACAGTGTAGAGTGCGAGACCCTCGGGCGGGACTACCGAACTGGATGCATGAGTGACGGACATTTGGAATGTTGGCAACAGACAGTTGTGTTAACGTAATTATGTGTAAATTATAAGTGTGAATTAAGTAACTAATCAATTTTAAAGACAAGGACTTCAATTAGAATTGAGATTGACATTAAATATTGCGCTCACTGAAAATAACACGTGTTAATAGTACAGATGGGTAGTTATATGTTGTAAATAATATATGTGTATTTTTATAGCATTATAACTAAAATTTAAAAAATTGAATTTAGTTATTTTATTTTTATTAACTTAATATCTCCATCCCTCAGAAACTCAGATAGCCACTGGCTCTCCCAATAAAAAAATGTTGCCTAAGTGATTATGTGTGAGCATGTATTGTCAATGTTTTTCCAAAATTGTGAATCTTAAAAACTCTGTTGTTCATATATGCTAATAATTTTAAACTTATGCATTCCGTCACTTAATAATTTACCAGATAATCCAAAGAATATACTTGACAGTACAACTATTACTTTTTATTACAATGGTTTTTAAACACTAAATTGATGAAATCCTGTTACACTATTTTAAAATTTTCAGTATTTTATGAAACCGGTATTTTAATTTACTGTAATTACACCCTTACATATTTTCTGTGCCTGATTTCGTCAAACCTTCATTATAACGTGTTTATGCAATGATAGACCATGCGAGACATGCATGTTTGCACAGTTACATGGGAATTTGCAATGCTTTAAAAAAGTGCTAAACAGAAAAAAATATTTGAATATGAATATTTATTAAAAAGTAATACAGTTTGTGCCTGTCTCATAACAATATTGCAGCCAACTCATGGTTACATCCAAAAAGCCCTGCTAAGATCTGCTTCCCGGACATTCCTCTGCATCATGCAATAATATTTTGCATAAGAACTATTTCTTACTAGGCATTACCAACACACCTCTTTTCTGTTTTTATTTGTATTAATTATAAATTAAATATTATAACTAATAGAAAAATTGTAAGCAAAACTTCAATTTAACCATATATAAGGTACTTTTATATTAACACAATTATAAAAAATTTGTGATAGGACATATTTAATAAACAACCAAACAACTTATAGACATGGGGTGAATTTTCGAAGGTTTGATTCTAAAAGCGTGAGTGAACTGTGATTAGTATTAACTTTCAGGGAAATCAAGGCTCTTAGTATAACATTACATGACTTGTAGGCTTTTCAAAGATTGATGCAGTTATTAAACAATATTTAAGTTATAAATATAATAAATACGCTCATTTTCCTAACAGGAAATACATAAGACATCCTATTCTTATAAGCCATTGTCTGTCCACTGCGTCACGTATCAAACACTCACTGCAGCAAGGACGACCATGATGGTCACGCCCACCGTCAAGGCAGCTAGTCTCACACCCGTCACAGCGGGGCAGAACCGCGGAACAAGGAGCCGTAGAGCTCGGTGCGGGCCGCGTCACTCCAGGCATCGCCCGTCACCGAGGCCATGAAGCTCACCAACTTGGGGTGCACGACGTACGATACCTTGCGGCCCTTTGTGGCCCGAGTGTCCACTTTGCGCCTCATCTTGGAGCGCAGTTTCTGCAGCTGCAGCCACTGGCGACCGAGCTGGGCCGGGTCAGCCACGCCTGCACATTTGCGCTCTATCAGCTCACGCACCAGCTGCTGGTACCAGTCCCCATCATCAAACATCTCAGCATCCCTCTCCTGCTCTTCGCCCTGTCCCTCGGGCTGCCCCAGCACAGCGTAGCTCGCACGCTTCACCTGCGAGCGCTGCACCAACCGCGTTTTGTCCCGCAGCACCTGCTCTATCTGCTGCACTNGTAGCTCGCACGCTTCACCTGCGAGCGCTGCACCAACCGCGTTTTGTCCCGCAGCACCTGCTCTATCTGCTGCACTGTCGACTGCTCGAACGCTGAGAAGTTCTTGTTGCTCAGGTGGCCCACTGCCACCCGCGTCTTGTCGTTCCACTTCTGAATAACAGCGTTATGATATTCCACGTAGCTCTCGTGGGCCTCCTTCAGCATCGCACCATAGTTTCTGGTGCTAGTTTTGCGACCAGGCCTCAAATGTACAGACGTTTCGAGCTGGCTTTGCGATCCTCGATCTGCTGCAGNCTGGTGCTAGTTTTGCGACCAGGCCTCAAATGTACAGACGTTTCGAGCTGGCTTTGCGATCCTCGATCTGCTGCAGAATGATCGTCTTCTTCTGAACTTAATATTTCGTCATCCGATTCATTTTTGCCCGTTTTAACGCGAGCATCACCACCTCGGCTCACGCTAGCAGTTTCCGTAAATAAATCAAGCGCTCTGGTACGGAACTCGACAAGCTTGCCGAGAAGTTGGGAGACCGATCGACGGGTCTTCTGGGTGGCAGCTTTCAGCTCCGGGTCGTGGTCGCACATCACGTCTTTGAACGTGTCGCACTGCGGCAGGCAGTTGGCCGCGACCAGACACTTCTGGAACTTGATCCTGCACTCCAGCAAGCTGTCCCACATCTCGAGCTGCTGTTTGACTGCCTTTCCCTTCTCCACTTCCTCCCCTGCGTTCTGCTTGGACAGGTGCTGGAACTGGTCGCCTGCTGCATCTCCGACGTCGCCGTCGTCTTCTCCCCCGCTGTCACCACTGGTGTCGCTTTCCCCGCTGTCCTCCATAGACTCGGCGTCTGCCTCGGTGTCATCGCCTGAACTTAAGGCCTCTTCAACACCAGCTACACAGTCTTGGTTACTGCCAACACCTAGCTTGCTGCGAGACAGTTTCTTACCCGCGTATCTCTCGTCGTACTCGCTCACGTCCAGCGGTCTCTTCCTGCCCCTGCTAGGCAGCGGTTCCTGCTCCTCCTCGCTCGACACGTACCAGTTCTGCCGCGTACCAACGTCTGCATCGAACTCGCAGTCCGAATCGACGGTCACGGGCTTCGGATTAATATAATCCAANTCTGCCGCGTACCAACGTCTGCATCGAACTCGCAGTCCGAATCGACGGTCACGGGCTTCGGATTAATATAATCCAATAATTCGTTAATCACAGTTTTGTTTGCAGGACCCATCGCAACGATTCTTTCAACCCAGCAGGCTTGCTTGCATTTGGCACGTGCGCGTACAACTTGCGAACTAATAGATTTTGGATAAAACTCCGTTGATACCACCCGTATTCTTATGTACACATTTTATTTTTAAACAACTATATAAAATCATACACGTAGGGAAAAAGATTTTCTCATTTAAGCCTCTTCGCTTTAATAACTTTGGAGGTTATTACAGAATCTACCTTTATCTATGGAAACTTACACAACACAACACACCATAGACAATGTATTGTAAAACAGCGTCAGACAAGAGAAATATTTTTAACTAAAGTCCGATNTCTGCCGCGTACCAACGTCTGCATCGAACTCGCAGTCCGAATCGACGGTCACGGGCTTCGGATTAATATAATCCAGTAATTCGTTAATCACAGATTTGTTTGCAGGACCCATCGCAACGATTCTTTCAACCCAGCAGGCTTGCTTGCATTTGGCACGTGCGCGTACAACTTGCGAACTAGTAGATTTTGGATAAATACCGTTGATACCACCCGTATTCTTATGCACACATTTTATTTTTAAACAACTATATAAAATCATACACGTAGGGAAAAAGATTTTCTCATTTAAGCCTCTTCGCTTTAATAACTTTGGAGGTTATTACAGAATCTACCTTTATCTATGGAACCTTACACACCACAACACAACACACCATAGACAATGTATTGTAAAACAGCGTCAGACAAGAGAAATATTTTTAACTAAAGTCCGATCACGTTCAAGAACAAAAGTGAGCAGTAATTAACTCATGATTATTTTCAACATTACCTCCAATAGAAATTGTCGATAAACCGCAGTCTGCTACTTTGTCACAGATATTTCACTGTCATATATAATTATGTCACAAAGTCATTGAAATATCTCTGATTGTGATAACGCATAATGACTTTTTTTTTTGGTGGTAATATGGCCAACAGGGAAGACCACGGCCAAAAACAAAAAATAGGAGACAAACAAATGGAAGATAACGAAGGAGAAATACTAGACGGGATTACAAATATACTCTTCTCGGTAGAGGCCCATCAACCATGGAGAGAAAGAAAGGCCATGGAACAGGGGGTAGCAAGGAAAGAGTGGGCCGATCACCTAGGACATCCACCAGGACACCAAATTCTGAAGAATACATAACAATACCGTGCGCAAGAAAAAACCGAGCGAGAACAACACAAACTAACCGAGGGTCATGAAAAAGTACTTAAGGGTAAGAGACAGGAAAAGTCACACAAAGCCTACGAAGAGCAGCAAATAACGAACTCCTATCGCCGGCAGTGGGACACTCAAAAAGACAAATCTCCTTATAGGAGAGTTTGACGAAATGATTCTACAAGGCTCTCCCGGTCAAAAGTATAAGTCGAATCTGTTTTTGCGATGGTAGTCGTATGCTCAATTGTGCTTATCAAAGAAGACAATTTATCAATATTAATTCGAGGGACTTCACATACCTCAGCAGGTGGTACCTCTTCAGGTAGTGGAGCACGAACAGGTAAAGAAATGTCGACAGCATCCGGTTTGAATTGAGCATAATACTCGCGAACATTAAAGGAAGGCGTAACAATGTTTGAACTAACCTGAGGTATTGCCTTATAACAAACAGTAGATCCATCGGACCTCACTGTGACCATTTGGGAGTGCTGCGGGGAGCTCTGTGTTACCAGTGAATACGAAGTCGGGAAGGCCAGAGGTGCCGACGGGGGAGGGAGAACTGATGGTGTGGGCAGAGGCGGGTATTGAGCCAATGAGGTGGGCAGGGACATAATTGGTTGCGAAAGTGGTTGTTGTTGTACCGGACGAACCCTGAAATAAGGCTGAACTTTGGCTTTAGCATCAGCATAAGGCAGGTTGTATTATGCCAAGACATATTTTACCTCTCTTTCCCTTTCCCAAACAGGGCATTTAGCCCTGTCATGTGCCAGCCCTGTCATATGCCATGTGTTGACTAGAGCAATTCATACATACTGGGGTATCTGCAGTAGTACATTTTGATATGACATGAGGTTGAGAACAGGCAGGACAACGAACATTCTTTGCGCGGCAGTGTTTCTGTGTATGCCCGAAGCGAAAACACCGGAAACACTTTAGCACAGATTGTACTCGAGGTGTAACTTTAAAGATATCTTTATATTTGATAATTTCAGAAGCTAAATGTGTCCCGTCAAAGGTAAGGCTCACCAGGCGGATAGGTACCCGTTCCGATAAAGTTCCATTGACCACATGTTTGGATAACCTCTCAATAGATAAAATCTTATAATCACATTCTAAAGCTTCACGAATGTCATCTGTCAACTTATCGAGAGGAATGCCATATATTAAACCTTGGTGTTGCACAAGACTAGATACAGACACATTCAATTTAGTTGGTAGTTCTGAAGACATAAACTGATTGCCTGCAATACCAGAAGTAAATGTAATTTTAAATTCCGCTAGGTTTGCTCGTTGGATATGTAAAATATCTCGGTTGGGATGGAGTTTGCGACCTAATGGAATTGGGTGTAGATTGCCAATATTCATATATTGCGATTCAACAAAAACAACAAAAGGCCCTGGACTATCTCGAGGATAGCATAATTGGGGAGTTCTAACCTGTCTCGCAGTATTTAGTGGCTCCATCGAAGAGCCATCATGCCCTATACGATTACTCTTTGCGTGAAGACTATCATTATGGGNATATTCATATATTGCGATTCAACAAAAACAACAAAAGGCCCTGGACTATCTCGAGGATAGCATAATTGGGGAGTTTTAACCTGTCTCGCAGTATTTAGTGGCTCCATCGAAGAGCCGCTAAATACTGCGATTACTCTTTGCGTGAAGACTATCATTATGGGCTTGCCCAACAGATAAGTTTCTCTTATTTGCAGTATGTTCATNCGATTACTCTTTGCGTGAAGACTATCATTATGGGCTTGCCCGACAGATAAGTTTCTCTTATTTGCAGTATGTTCATCTACATCCATCGCTTACCTGCGGTCAACATTTATAGATCACAAAAACGAATTCGACCACATTACCACCACCTAATTCCTTCATACCACCCTGAGCAATCCACAAATTTAATCTCAGTTGTTTCAAAATGCATTTAATGCCATCCACTCTTAAATTGTAATTATTAATGTACCACGGTGTATTATTTATTTGTATTAATTTTTATGCAAGCATTGAGTTAGTATTAATTGTTATACAATTTTAACCGTAGAAAATACTGTAGGGTGAGACAAGTGCCACAATAATTCGCGCCTCGCGAGCTCGCCCGATTCAGTCACCATTCAGCATCTCAAGGGGATGGTCGCATTGCACAAGCGGTCCAGGTGAACTTAATTTTTGTACACCGATCATGTAATTTGCTATCACAATGTAACTTTGACGTGGACCACACCTGCATGGTTTGGGACGGCCACTGACATCATGCTATCGGCCCACAGTATCTGCACCAGTGCAGCTCGCCGAACAAGTACGTCATGACCTGATACCGAGTGATCCAACTGTGTACCTTTGGTGTCCCTAGAGAGATCTATGGCAATTAGGATATGAATCAAGTGTTATAATGTGTAGTAAATAGCATTATATTTTATCGCCCACCAGCAAATGTTCGTTAAATTCGCCCCTAGGGGATCGTNTATAATGTGTAGTAAATAGCATTATATTTTATCGCCCACCAGCAAATGTTCGTTAAATTCGCCCCTAGGGGATCGCGAAGTAATCGCAGAATAAAGGCATGCGAAGTGCATTTTTAATGAAGCTTAGAATAGCTAGGCAATGGTATTTGAAGTGTTCTATACAATTTTCCGAGTGCAATTGTATGCCTAACCAAGACAATTAGTGACATGGTAAATAATTAGTCTTTCTTCAAACCNACAATTTTCCGAGTGCAATTGTATGCCTAACCAAGACAATTAGTGACATGGTAAATAATTAGTCTTTCTTCAAACCTAACCGTTCCAGTCGTAGAGTACCCCAAAACATAACATATATAAAATTTCCATGTGCTTTGCAAGGCACCACATAATCATGTTTTGTATTTAAATAAGTGCCTAACTAAGAACTCTTAACTCTCTACAGGATTAAGAAAACTCACTCAGAACGTTTCAGTGTTTCATGTGTATATGTTTCATGTTCTATGTTAATGAGGTCAGTTAATTAATTAACCTCGCGGAGTGGAGCAAGTTCTCGGCAAGGATGCCACTCGCTGACGCCATCTCCGGTAGTCTGATTCCACGGGTCTTAGGTGCTGCACGTGCGTTGCATCGGAGGGACTTCATACTTTGTTCTGAACACTTAACTGCAGTGGGTTTACGTAATTTGCTGGAACTTTCNCGTTGCATCGGAGGGACTTCATACTTTGTTCTGAACACTTAACTGCAGTGGGTTTACGTAATTTGCTGGAACTTTCATTAAATTTATCAACAGCCTTCCCCCAATCAAGTGCCGAAATTGCGTCCCCACCCTTAATCAGTGTGAACTCTGCACTAAACATGTAAGGGGATGCAAAGATTTATCTTCCCTTTACCGGAAAAGCAGCTATTGGCAAGTACCAGTACTACCCGAAGACTGCCAAAAGATAGCATTCACGACCCCGATGGCCGCCATTTTCAATTTTGCGCAATGCCCTTTGGGCTGAAATGTGCCCCTCCACCTTTCAGAGCATGATGGTTCACATTCNCGTTGCATCGGAGGGACTTCATACTTTGTTCTGAACACTTAACTGCAGTGGGTTTACGTAATTTGCTGGAACTTTAATTTAATTTATCAACAGCCTTCCCCCAATCAAGTGCCGAAATTGCGTCCCCACCCTTAATCAGTGTGATCTCTGCACTAAACATGTAAGGGGATGCAAAGATTTATCTTCCCTTTACCGGAAAAGCAGCTATTGGCAAGTACCAGTACTACCCGAAGACTGCCAAAAGATAGCATTCACGACCCCGATGGCCACCATTTTCAATTTTGCGCAATGCCCTTTGGGCTGAAATGTGCCCCTCCACCTTTCAGAGCATGATGGTTCACATTCTGGATGGACTGACAGGTCCACGATCGCATACCTAGACNCTGGATGGACTGACAGGTCCACGATCGCATACCTAGACGATGTGATCGGGTCAAAAACATGAGAAGAACAGGTACAACACCTATCCTCTGTCTTGGAGCGAATGGCTATCAATGGGCTAACATGTGCCAAAGGAAAATGCCATATAGGGAAAACATGTCTTCAATACCTGGGCCACATGTTTGATGCCGAGGGTATTCAGCCCAACCACGAACAATTGAGGCTAATTCAAAACTATCCCGCACCCAACACGCACTTATGACTGCGAAAGTTTTTCGGGTTTATAAACTGGTTAAGGCACTACATACAAGACTTTGCCACGATAGCAACCCCACTAATCCCCCTTTTGTCAACACAACAGCATTTCCAGTGGAATGACGACACCCAAAACAGATTCGAAGAAATCAAACACATATTCCAACAGTGCGAAAAACTGACCTGTTTATACCCCCAGAGGCATTTATATCTGCAAACAGATGCCAGTCATAAGGGGCTTGGTACAGTTTTATTTGAATCCAATGTGACTACAATAGCACGAAGTTTGGCCCCCGCGAATGCAATTACGATGTGAATGAGAGGGCAGGCTTGACTATCGTATGGGCACTAAAAAACTACTGCCAACACCTAGAGTACCAACGATTCACATTGAGAACCGACAACTGGTGTTTTATGTGGCTGCATAGCATATGCATTGCCAGCTGCAAACTCTCGTGGTTGTCCATGCTATTACATGCCTATGATTTCATGGTGGAACACATTCCAGGCGAAGAAAACCAACTAGCCGATGTACTTTCCCATGAACCCAGTACAACCGAAATAACATGTGATGAAGACGAGAGAGAAGTCCTATTCCTGCCAGATAGTTCACCGGTTGCCCGGCTACAACATGTCAACGTAGGCACGAGTAATGCCACCCAAGATCTAACAGTGATGTGGTATATGAACGAGTATTCACTGCACAATAGCTGTCCACTGATGTCGCTGAGATTAGAGCGCAGTGTGCTATAGAACAGCTGGACAACTGGCGCACAGTCGACAACCTCCTGGAGACCCGGCTTGCTAGGGGAAGAGGGGAACTGGTGAACGTATGCCCCGAAGGAGAGACGAACGTTCATCTCGAACTCTCGCACACCATCCGCCTGGCAGGACACCCGGGAGCCACGCAAACCAAGCGGAACCTATTATCCCACTATTTCAGGTCAGTGTTCACCCGACAAGCGCGNGACACCCGGGAGCCACGCAAACCAAGCGGAACCTATTATCCCACTATTTCAGGTCAGTGTTCACCCGACAAGCGCGGGAATTTGTACGGGCCTCCGTAACATGTAACTGTCTGACAACGTGCTGCGCCGATTGCGTTACTCAACAGCAACTCTGCATACCAGAGAAACGCTTCACGACCATCACTTTGGACCTGATGGGACCATATTCCTGTGCCCCAAAAGTAAGTGATTTTTATTGGTTGTGACGGATTTATGCACCAGGTGGTGCGAGACTTATCCCCTCCCGTGGTCATGCCTCAAAAACGTAGTGGGAGCATTGCAGAATGATTTCTTCGCATGCTGAGGTTACCCAAACGTAATCATCTTTGACAACGAACTGCAGTTCAGTGGAAAGCGATGGCAGGAACTCTGCATCAAGTAGCGGGCAGTACACCACACAGCGGTGGTGTACCACCCCTATGCGAATCCCACATAACAAAGGAACCAAGAATTGAAGGCTCAGTTCCGACTTCGCGTGAGGCTGACCATACTACCTGGGCCACCCATGTCCTAGAGATACTGTTCTGCCCGAGAAACCGACAGAATGAACCCACATGCCTCTCGCCTGCAGAATTACTACATGGACACGGTCTGGCACGACCCGGAGAATATGCATAGCCACAACCGACCACGAAATCAGGTCCCTCAGAAACAGAGACATGAGAAGTATACTGTTGGCAGTGGTTCGAACAGGACAGATAACGACAGGAATGGTACGTCCAATAGCGGCTGCCAGCGAACCACACAGCCCCCTAAAGAGCAGCAAACTGCAGAAAGATGTCTACGTGCGAGAACACCAGCAGTGAGACACCCATGCCAATTTCTGTGCAAGGTTCGACCCCGCTGGATTGAACCCAACACAGTGGTAAGAAGGGTGAGGAAGACCGACTACATAAACCAGATGGGTGCGCGAAGGCTAGTTAAATTCGATCGCTATGACCTAAGGGTCGTGCTAGAAGCATCGACATCGTGCACCGTGGCACCCCAGGGTAAGACCAGTCAGAGGCAACCGACCGAAGTAGTTCCGGCCGATATGGGATGGCAATCACCGGTATCAGGCACGCACGGACTACCAGTTCCATCAACACCGACACCCTCAAGAACATCTGGGCCGTTCACAGCCATGGCGGGGTCACATGCAGTGGAGATGTCCGACTCCATTGAGAGCGCCCAGAATGACGACCTACCACCAGTTTCTGCGGTGCCATGTGATGCGACGCGATATTGGAGGCCCATCAGTGGCCAAATCCTGTTCCGGGTCGAGTATCTTCTCAATGGGGTGGCCATACGACAGTCATTGGCATCTTTGCTGGGCACAGAGGCACAACAACAACAGCAGTAGCAGTGGCAGTGTTTGGATGTTAGCAGTGCCACCAACCTGCCGAGTAGGTGTAGTACCATCCGACCAACTCCGTAAACCAATAAGATTTCACCTGCCAAGGGTAAGTTTAACCGACATTAGTTGGTATGTACCCCTGCAGCAGGGTGATATAGCTCTGTACAGCTCAACTCGCCGAGATGGCTGCGCCTGCGGCCGAGGCACCACTCAATCACCTGCTGCACCATGTGGCCTTGAGCTACCCCCTCCCACCATAACAGTAGTCTCGCAGAGGGGAAGGCATTTTACGTGGATTACTCCTATATGGTCTGGCATGGCCACTGTCATCACGTCATCGGCCCACAGTCGCTGCACCAGTGCGGCCTGCAGAACATGCACATCGTTCATCCCAATGCGTGTCTGCATGGTTCAACGAGTGATCCAGCCGAATGCCTGAGGTGTTCCCAGAGAGATCTGTGTAATTAGGTTAGAAATTAAGTGTTAGATTGTGTAGTAGATAGCATTATAATTTATCGCCCAGGGGCCAATGTTCGTGAAATTGTCCTTAGAGAATTGTAAAGTAATCGCAGAATAAATGCACGCCACATGCATAGTTAATGAGGTGTAGAGTTGCAAGGCTAGGGTATTTTAAGTGTTCTATATAATTTTCCGAGTGCAATTGTGTGTCTAACAAAGCCAATTAGTGACATGGGAAATAATTAGTCTTTCTTTCAACCTGGCAGTTCCGGTCGTAGAGTGCCCCAAAACTTAAAATACCTAAATATCCTATGTGCTCTGCAAGGTACCACATAATCATGTATTGTATTTAAAGTAGTGCTTTATTAAGAACTTTTAACTCTCTACAGCAGACATTCTCAAAGTTCTATGAATCGTGACCCATTAAAAAAAAAAGCCAAAGTTCAGGAGCCACTTTAATGCCTTATACGAGAAACGTACCGTTTCGCTGTTCAATCATGTTCACATTGTATTTCTTACATAGCGTAAGGAAGTGAAGGGTAGTGGGATTAATAAAATAGTTAAAAAGTTAAAGTATTAAAGAACAATTTTAATGGAAAATATACCTAATCAAACAGCATTACACAATGTGTCATTTTACTAATTTAGTTGAAAAATCAGTTCGGTTGTAAGAAGTTATATTTTTCAATGCGAAGGATGCATTTGTTTTCTTTCTATTCCTGTTACGGCTTTCACTGCGTACTCTGCGTAGTATTTTAGTCTGATTGACAGTTGCATTGCATGTGTGTAGGTTATAAATGATAACGTTTATATAAGTCATGCATATGTTTATGTATGAGATTATATTTATCGGGGCCCACCAAATTTTAGTCTGCGACCGACCAGTGGGTGGCGACCCATACTTTGGGTAAAACTGCTCTACAGGATTAAGAAAACTCACTCAGAATGTTTCAGTGTTTTATGTGTATATGTTTCTAGTTCTATGTTAATGAGGTCAGTTAATTAAATTACCTCGCGAAGTGGAGCGAGCTCTCGGCAAGGTCACTGCTCGCTCGCACCATCTCTGGCAGTCTGATTCCACAGTTCTTAGGTGCTGCACGTGCGTCGTGTCGCGGGGGACTTTCATACTTTGTNCCATCTCTGGCAGTCTGATTCCACAGTTCTTAGGTGCTGCACGTGCGTCGTGTCGCGGGGGACTTTCATACTTTGTTCTGAACACTTAACTGCAATAGGTAAATTTAATTTACTGGAATTTTTATTTAATTTACCAACAGTCTTATCCGCGTTCGCAGCTCCCCTCCGNCAATAGGTAAATTTAATTTACTGGAATTTTTATTTAATTTACCAACAGTCTTATCCGCGTTCGCAGCTCCCCTCCGCCAGCTAAATTTACCGACTCTGGAGGTTTAATTACTCTTGTAAGTTTTCGCACCATTCTTGCCCTTTTTGTACAGTAATCTCTGGTAGGCCTTGTGAGTCAGGTCTGCTTTAATTTCCATTGCATACATGTAACTGTGTACACTATTCGGCAATGCAATTTATTTGAGCTAACAGAAACTTGTGAGTTCTCATTTTTGTGTTGTATTTCGGGCCCTTCCTCCTTGACGTGAACCAGGCATTCACTGGTACCTTTGTGCCCACTGTGACTGCCGCCGTAGTGTCCTCAGCTCCGGATGCACCACACTGGCACGCATGTGTGCATGAGTGATAGTGTATTCAGTGTCTATCAAGTGTATTTGTCCATGTGTAATAGTGCACCGTGTCATTATTTTAACCAGTGTCAGTAATTATTCAGAGTTTAACAATTTAATCATTATTATTTACCAATATAGTTTCATCAGTACAGTTATTTAGGGATATATGTATTTATTCAGTATTTATGTATACCATAATTATCGTGTGTCAAAACAGTCATCACATACATAGCCAGCCAGGGACATGTGACATTATCAAGTTGGCATCACAGTGGCTGCTGCGTCAAATATTTAATATTAATATAATTGTGTTTTATTATGTAAGTTGTATAGGGAAATTGTGTTTGATTATGTTAATTTAAGGTATATAAATTTTACATCTCATTAGCATTTTAAGTCGCATTGTGTTTCATCTGTCCACCGCCAGGTGTTGGCCGCGCTTATGTAGCGCGAGTCGGCGCAGCTCTGAGTCTAGTCGGCTACATCACTTCAACGCGGCTGGAAGTGGTAAGTCTCTCGTTTCACAAGAACTTCGGTGCCAGCCCCTCAGGCTGCAACCTCACTCATCAATCGTATCATCACATCATCCACGAAATAACTAGTATTTTTATGTTACATCTCACCGAGGAGAGAGCAGCGTCACGCACCTTAATTATAATCCAGCAGTGTGTTACATTATATGACCATGCGGTCACCACGCATTTGTTCGAANGGTGTGTTACCGGAGCCCTTAGGCCGTCGGCCGAACGACCCTAAATCTCATCAGCTCACCGCAGAGCTGTGGCGCCGGGCACATACATAATCATTACATTCCAACTCTGGTAACCCCGCGCATCATCCTTAAGTTATGTTTTGCCATGATTATAAGGGAGGTCCAGGGACATTTGTTCAAGGGGAAGTGACAGACTTTAGTGAGCACTGCATCTCGTATGGGCAGCTCTATGTTGCCTGTTCCAGAGTAAGCTCAGCTAGCAACTGCAAATCACATCAACCACTGTAGAACCACTGATGTGATCTGCAGGAAGGTCCTTCGGTTAAGGAAACTAATAGCTGCTTGGTGTCAGGAGTGTATATAGAGATGGGTCACAGGGCATTCAACTTCTCCCTCCTCTTAATCATCACATTTACATGCGACTTTCCTGTTTAAATGTTTCAAACTGTGTAGTGAAATAATAATAAATGAATTGTTTAAAATACTGAATCTAATTGTTAAGTTGTGTAGAGAGATTATAATGGCTCTTAGCGAGGTATTGAGAGCCGATGACGGATGTGTTCAGTATGTTAACTCCTGTAGCAGGCGTGTTGATAAGGCACCGAAAATAACTTTCCATGGTTTTTCATCACTACAACCAGTGTTCTGGATTTTTATTAATATAAATTAGAAATAGTATAGACATGGGTATTCGAGAGATAATGAAATATATAATAAGTGTGAGATGACAACTCATGTCGGAAAGTATCGTTCACTCAAAAAACTGATTATATCAGCATTGAGATGTTTCATATGCATAACCCTGCTAAGTGCTCTTTTATTTTAGTTACTAAAATTATTTACTTTATACTTTGATGCAGGGCGGCATCTTGCCTTCCAGACCGTTTGCCATGCTGCGCGTCCACCGCATTATCCGGCACCAGTGTGCCCTCAGTGCACAGTGCAGTGCCACATGTAGTGTAATGCGAGACCAGGAGAGTGCAAAGTAATGACACGCAACTTCACACCACCACCTTCGCCCAGGTGGGCGAGGGTGCATTATGATGGACTCGGCACACATTAATTATAGGGCCACTTAAAAGAATTAAAAGCAAAAGAAAGACACTCCTGGCGTGTGGACGCTCAAAGCGTTTCAGTGCTTAATTATGTTTATTTGAAAATTCATGTATTTTTCACCTCAGTTGTTTCACCCTCTTTTCATGCCATCCACATTTAAATTGTTTATGTTTATGGGCAATGTGATATTATTTATTTATTAATTCATGTTTTATGCAAGGGCTCATATCCATTTATTTGTGCAAGTGTTTTAGTTCAACAGGAAGTAGTTCAGGGCGAGCCGCGTGCCACGATAATCCGCGCCTAGTGAGCTCGTCAGAGTCAGTCACCGTCGAGAATCTCAAGAGGCCAGCACGTGTCGTGTCACACTCCAGAAGCTTTCACGTTTTCGCACCAATATTATTTAGCTGCAATAGTCTGATGTAACTTATTGGAACCTATTCTTTTCTGCNCATTATGATGGACTCGGCACACATTAATTATAGGGCCACTTAAAAGAATTAAAAGCAAAAGAAAGACACTCCTGGTGTGTGGACGCTCAAAGTGTTTCAGTGCTTAATTTCGTTTATTTGAAAATTCACGTATTTTTCACCTCAGTTGTTTCACCCTCTTTTCAAGCCATCCACATTTAAATTGTTTATGTTTATGGGCAATGTGATATTATTTATTTATTAATTCATGTTTTATGTAAGAGCTTATATCCATGTATTTGTGCAAGTGTTTTAGTTCAACAGGAAGTAGTTCAGGGCGAGCCGCGTGCCACGATAATCCGCGCCTCGTGAGCTCGTCAGAGTCAGTCACCGTCGAGTGTCTCAAGAGGCCAGCACGTATTGTGTCACACTCCGGGAGCTTTCACGTTTTCGCACCAATATTATTTAGCTGCAATAGTCTGATGTAACTTATTGGAACCTATTCTTTTCTGCNCATTATGATGGACTCGGCACACATTAATTATAGGGCCACTTAAAAGAATTAAAAGCAAAAGAAAGACACTCCTGGCGTGTGGACGCTCAAAGCGTTTCAGTGCTTAATTATGTTTATTTGAAAATTCATGTATTTTTCACCTCAGTTGTTTCACCCTCTTTTCATGCCATCCACATTTAAATTGTTTATGTTTATGGGCAATGTGATATTATTTATTTATTAATTCATGTTTTATGCAAGGGCTCATATCCATTTATTTGTGCAAGTGTTTTAGTTCAACAGGAAGTAGTTCAGGGCGAGCCGCGTGCCACGATAATCCGCGCCTAGTGAGCTCGTCAGAGTCAGTCACCGTCGAGAATCTCAAGAGGCCAGCACGTGTCGTGTCACACTCCAGAANAGAATCTCAAGAGGCCAGCACGTGTCGTGTCACACTCCAGAAGCTTTCACGTTTTCGCACCAATATTATTTAGCTGCAATAGTCTGATGTAACTTATTGGAACCTATTCTTTTCTGCACCCGGAGACACCACCCCTTCTTCCCCGGGAATAGCATCGCCCGGGGAAGCTTAACACACCAGTAATTCATTTTTGTGCACACCTGTTTACTTTCGCAGTTTCGCCTAACTGGCGTTCCGCAGGCCAGAACCAGTGTAAAGTTTTCACCTAGAGTGATGTAAGTGCTTTTATGCAAGAGTAATTACGTGCAAGTTTTCAGACTTCGTGTCTTTTATTTCGAGCACAGCCTTCGGGCAGCCGCTATTTTGAAAATATGTGTTGCATACTTAAAAATACATATATTGATATGGCCTACCACAGCGCAACATATTTGCCAAATTTTGTAAGAATGAGTTAATCATTTCCTATGATATGAGATAAAAAACTTTATTTTTATTGGCAAGTCTATCTTAAAAAATGTCAGAGAAATGAGACTTTGCATAGACAAATTTGATGGTTGTAATAGGCACTGCCAGCATACAAAGTTATTTGGATATTGTTTCGTTAATAAAATATACTGAGCTGAAATATTTATATAGCCACCATTTCGAAAGTAAGGTCCTAACATATCAAAAACATAGAATCTTAAACCACCTGCTGCAGTACTATTTGTTTTCCAAATTTGGTAGAAATTTGTTAATTGTTCCCGATATAAACATATCAACTTTATTTATTCGCATAGTGCTATCTTACAAAATGAAGGACAAAAGATTCTCTGTGTGATACAGTTGATAGTTGTATTATATACTGCCAACATAGAAAGTTAAGTTGGAATTGATTACATGGTTTCGACGATTTATATTTCTAAGCTAAAATTGGCTATATGTCCGCCATTTAAAAAATAAGTGCCTGACATCCTTAAAACACACTACTTAACAATACTGCCTCAGTACGACTTGTTGGGCAAATTTGCTAGGATTCTGTCAATTGTTTCCTGAGATATGACATAAAAACTTTATTTATTCGCATAGGGCTATTTACAAAATGGTGGACAAAAGATTCTCCATGTAGACACATTTGGCAGTTTTAATATATACCTGTCAGCATATAAAGATAAGTTGGAAATTATTACATGGTTCCAACGATATAGCATACAATGCTAAAAATTGATAAATGTTCGCCATTTTGAAAATCAGAGTCTGACATACTTAAAACATGCAATTTACATAATTTTCCGCAGTTATATTTATTTGCTACATTTTATAGCAATTGGTCATAAATTTCCCGAGACATGGCAAAGATATATTTATTTGTATGGTGCTATCTTCTAAAATGCCCATCAAAAGTAGTTATGTGTCAGTATAAACTATGCTTTTAATATTTACTTTCAGTACACAAAATTTGGTCGAAATTGGTTAAATGGTGTGGTAGATATACCAAATAAACCTAAAATATCTGTATGCCGGACATTTTTAAAACGAGTACCTTATAAACTTCAATCCCTTATGTTTACTTAGTCTACCATAGTATCACTTACCTGCCAAATTTGGCGAAAATAGGTTGAGTAGTTTTCAAATGTAATGTAAAAATATTTATTTATTTGGTGCTATTTTCCAAAATGGCTGACCAACAAAAACTCCTATCTCAAAATTTAATGCTTACACGTTGCTCTGTCGTCATGAAAAAATAGGTGTAAATCAGTTGAATAGTTAACGAAAAATAAAATATCAAATGTCCGCCATTTTGAAAGTGAGTACCAAACGACAGGTGTCCTTACTAAGTATTATATGTGTGTAAAATTTGGTTACATTCTGTTGGCGCGTTCTAAAATGGAAGGGGTTGACACACACACATAGTCACACACACAGCCACCCACACACATACATACATTTACACACACACACAC
>NQII01007505.1:0-14233 GCA_002778355.1 Clitarchus hookeri
TTACGTGTGGTGCATTAAACCCTGGTTAAAAACTGCAGGGAGGTAGACGGTCGTCCTTTCGGCACTAAAGAAGCAAAAATCTTCCTGTTAGTTACATTACTATCGGGGAATAAAAGTGATTGCAGCAACAGTTAAAGGTACCGAGGGGGTCAGCACTGAGAAAAACTCCAGTGCTGCCGGCCTATTCATTTTCTGTAGTCAGACTAAAATCATGGGAATGGCTTCCCGTAATAGTGGCCGAAGTCGGTGCCAAAACTAAGTGGAAAATTGATGAACCCTCGTATGACAAAATTAAGTGTTACGTAATACAAATACATGGTGAAATACATACAGGTTGCATCCACATTTTTAATTAAATGTTAATTAAGTATGTGACTGACATCACTGGGAATGTTACCACACTAGAGAAATTAAATAGTGAATTTGGAGCCATGGTAGGCAATATGCTGGGAAAAAAATAATTTAAGTTATTAAAATGAAAGATGGTTTTCGAAAAGGCTGTACCATTTCCGGTCGGCTTCGCCGATGCGAGAGTCCAAGTGTTCTAGCTTGGGTGTGCTGGATGAGTCCATCCTTGAAACATTGTGGGTGTGGGTAGCTACTCTTGATTTAGAATTTAATAAATAAACTCTATCAATTTGTTTGGCTACAGTGTTTGCGATACTTTTAATAACATTAAGGAAATGAATTCCCCACTGTTTAATCATACTCGGGGTCACATAGCACTGATTTCCTGGCGAGCAGTCTGGCTGACATCACGTAGTTGGGGAGGACTCTGGTCGTGGTGGTGCGAGCTGAGCCATCTTCCTTCCAATTGATGGGGTGGTTGACTGCTAAGTTATTCGTGAGACACTGTGTTGGACCACTNGTACCTCTTGAGGTAAATAAAGCAAGACGATCACCTGAGTCATGTAGTACATGACGACGAGGCGAGTGTGTTCCCATTCTCTCCCGCCCATACCAAAAATAATCGTGGTCGGGTGTTCACTTCGGCTTGGTATCGGCTAGGTGGTGTAAGTGACTGCGGGGGTGCAAGTGGTCACGAGAGCAAAAATGGACGCCTGATTCGCGTCAGAACCAGGTGGCAAAATGTTCCGTTGATCAAGTTCATAAATGTTTTCCACTCATATCACACCAACCATAACTCAACAGACACTATGTATAATTTAGGTTATTTTCTTTGATCGGCTTTAAGTGAAGTACATCAGTTATTTGCATATTTCCATAGGAATTATTATGCAGAAAAAGTTCCTTACAAGTTGAAAAAAACATTCACTGCCATCATCGCTGCCGCACTCCTCGTCCTTCCACTATCAGAATTATGAATACAAAATATAGCACTGGAAAAAAAATACATTTTTGTTCACCACTGATGTAATCAATATTTTATTATTTTCAAATTTAATACCATTCAACGGACGATAAAACAGGATACTAGGAACTTTAAGCACAGTAATAAAACATATTAATTATAAAGCTGAACAATTTTTTTTATTGACTTTCAACACTAATTATTAATGCAAATAGGTACAACTTTGAGTTTTGACTTTCAATATTTTATAACAAGCATTTAACAGTGGACCATAAATAGCACAACAATAATACTATAAAGAGGATACAATATGTATAAAAAATTAAATGACACATCCACAACAAAATATAGAACTATTACAAAGGGTTAACCCCATAATTCGCATTTTTTATTTAATTTTGGTCACAGTCAATTGTATAGCTACATTTCTAATCTGAATCATCTGTACTTCCTGTTTTAAAAAAGGTATAAAAAAATAAACACTACATCCCAATGTTGGAAATACAGTGCTACTGATATAACTGAGCTTTTATGGGTGTGCCAGGTTAAAGTTACCTGAGCGGCCAGGGATAATAATGCGGACGTCGTCCAGAGACTATTTTAAGAAAAGTCAGAATATTACACAATATTCCTATTTCGAATAGAATGGGCTCACTGGATTAGCACGAAGTCACAGTTCTCAGGATCCTGGGCCGAACGACCACGTGGCTGTATCCCTTGACACACACGGTTCAAATATACAGGAAAACGTAATATATAGCCGGGGCAATCAGGATCCCCAGCACGCCTTAGTATTGCCTTTTTTTTTTTTATAAATGAAGGATGCCCCCTTGAGGCGTCGATAACTTCCTGGATAGGGCCAGTGCCCAGAATACAAAACTAACTGAGAACTCACAAGTTTCGGTTAAATAAAGTATATTGTATTTCCGAATAAGTTTCGAATGAATGCAATGCAATGCTGGAGGAGAATTACTTCCCAAAATAAAATGTAGACATACAAAATAACTTTCCAGCTGTTTTTTTACTTGACAAGTGTTTGAGACAAAAATGCTACCTAGTATACCAATTACCTCTCTAGTGTTTAGTGTAGAAGAGATGGTAACTGAGAGCACCAGTTACCTCAAAGTACAGTGTAAGCATTAAATTTAACCATTTCAGATTAGGCTTACTGTAAGAACTTAACACTGTCTTGAAAGAAGTTTCACAATAACATTGACTAAAAACAACAAAGCATTTGTGCGGTGACCACTATTCCATTAAAATTAAGAGATTTTAATAAATATGGAAAATAACATTATTCATTAGACATCAAAAAATTGGTCAGCGAAAGAAAAACAATTCAATAACATATTTAAATTTTTGTCAAGATGTTTGGTGGATCACCAGTTTACATTTAAGTTATTATCTTGCTGGTAATTTTCAACAGCGTATCCAGAGAAACTAAAGCCGCTGTTTAACTCGGAATCGTACTGAAGTTTAAATTATATGATCAGGACTCTTGAACTCCACAA
Organism: Clitarchus hookeri; assembly: GCA_002778355.1. NCBI lineage: Eukaryota > Metazoa > Arthropoda > Insecta > Phasmatodea > Phasmatidae > Clitarchus > Clitarchus hookeri. The sequence goes on from NQII01007505.1 coordinate 2,824, forward strand.
ATTGGTGTAGAAATAATTTTGTCTAAGATGTTTTGATTTGTTTTAACAGTCTGTCAAGAATAAAAATATGCCTTAACATCTCGGCTTATCATAGCCATTTCTTTAAAAAATAAAAATGTAAATATTTCAAAATTAAATCTTTAAAGTGAATAAAGAAAATTTAAATAGTCAATGTACAGCCAACACTGTACCAGAGTGACATTAAATATTTGTCATGAATAACTTCCATTTTGACAAAATTGTAAATTTATGTTGTGTTTTGAAAAATAACTCTACTGACATTAACAATGATGGTAGAAGGGTGGCTTCATATGTAACACCATCATAAAATATTGGTTGTAAATATAACCAAACCATGTGGAAACTTATACATACACAAAAATTGCACTTTTCAGCCATTTCAAATCTAGATGTTCAGCACATACGTGGATTTGGTTCGGCCAGTGGAGAATGAACTCTAAGGTTCGAAGGACTGAACCAGATGACTAAAATTCTCCGAGATATATGTACAGCAGAATCTCAATACTAAAGTACACAAACAGCTACTGAAAAATATTTTTTAGTTTAATTGTACACTAGAGAGCCAAAAAAACGGGCATAGGCGTGTGTATGCAAATAACAGAGGTATGGAACCAATCAGAGTAACGTGATGTGGTCGGCAGCGCCTATATAAGACAACAAGCGTCTGGCAAAGTTGCTAGATCGTTTACTGCTGCTACAATGGCAGGTTATGAAGATTTAAGTGAGTTTGAACGTGGTGTTATAGTCGGCGCACGAAAGATGGGATATAGCATTTCTGAGGTAGCGATAAAATTTGGATTTTCGCGTACGACCATTTCACGAGTGTACCGTGAATATCGGGAAGCCGGTAAAACATTAAATCTTCGACAACGCTGTGGCCGGAAAAAGATCGTGAACGAACAGGACGAGCGACGAGAATCATTAAACGTGACAGACGTGCATCCCGTTATCAAATTGGCGCAGATTTCAATGCTGGGGCATCAACAAGTGCCAGCGTGCGAACTATTCGATGGACTATCATTGATATGAGCTTTCTGAGCCGAAGGCTCACTTGTGTACCGTTGTTGACTGCACAACACAAAGCTTTACGCCTCGTCTGGGTCCGCCAACACCACCATTGGACTGTTGATTACTGGAAACACGTTGACTTGTCTGACGAGTGTCGTTTCCAATTGTATCGGGTGGATGGACATGTACGGGTATGGATACATCCTCATGAATCCATGGACCCTACATGTCAACAGGGCACTGTTCAAGATGTTGGAGGCTCTTTCATGGTATGGGACGTGTGTAGTTGGTGTGAAATGGGACCCCTGATACGTCTAGATACGACTCTGACAGGGGATAGATACGTAAGCATCCTGTTCGATAACCTGCACTCATTCATGTCCATTGTGCATTCCGAGGGACGTAGACAATTCCAGCAGGACAATGCGATACCCCACACACCAAGAGTTGCTACCGAGTGGCTCCAGGAACACTCTTCTGACTTTAGACACTTCTATTGGCCACCTAAATCACTAGTCATGAACATTATTGAGCATATCTGGGATGCCTTGCAACATGCTGTTCAGAAGAGATCTCCACCGCATCGCACTCCTTTGGATTTGTGGACTACGTGGCAGGATTAATGGTGTGAATGGCCTCCTGCATATCTTCAGAAATTAGTTCAGTCCATGATATGTCGTCTTGTGGCACCTCTGCGTTCTCACAGGGGCCCTACACGATATTAGGAAGGTGTACCAGTTTTTTTGGCCCTTCAGTGTATTAGGTACATCTGTATGGGACTTGAAAGATACTTATACTTAATTAGGTACTGTAAACTGAGATTTTGCTATACTATATTTGAAATCTTTGACAGTAAAACACAAAATTGGAATACTTAACACGAAACAAAATATTTCTCACTACATTTCGATTCAAAGTTCATTATTTCGCTGTCTCTAAAAAAAGAGTAGGGAGAATTATTACTCATCACATTATTATACATACGTATTGAGATTGTTTCCCACTAAACATAATTCATCAGTGCCAACATTTTTGAAAATTTTAGTGTTCATATTTTTTGTTAACACGTGTACATATTTAATCACATTTTCGAAAACAAAATTTATGCACATCTTACTCTAATTCTCAAAGTGTTTCAATATGAAGTTCACATTCATTGCAAAATCCTTTGTAAATCATAATTATCATCATAGGTCTAATTGCAGGTGCCCTTAAAAAAATTATTTGCTGTTTACATGGTAGGTTGATTAACTATGGCAGATATTAACTTAATCATATGCAATTATCTTATTAGTTAAAAAAATTATTTCTGTTACAAAATTCACAAATTAATAATTACAGTTTTCGTCCAAATTTTAATAAAATTATCACAAATATTTATATTTTAATGTTATTAAACAGCATAAAACATTATAAATTCTATAGTGGAATTCTTTTCCACCACAACAAATATAATTATAATAAAATTTGGTGGTATTGCAATATTACATTACTTCCACAAGCTATCTAAAAAATTAGAAAGCAGTAGGCCTAACTGCGATGAATGGTGCTACCAGCATGAGTAGTTAAACCTGGAAAACCAGCATAAAACTTATTTTTCTTGTTACCACTCTGAAATATTTGCTCCGGTAGTGATAAACTATACAGCAGTTTTCTTGAATGTTAATTTTCAATGAGCCCTTCTATTTTTACTCAAATCTACTTCTTTTATACACTAACACAGCAAATCAATAAAAAAAATTGGTTGAAACATTTGGTAACTGGCAGTATACCACCTTCAGGAAGCTGCAGTTCAGAGCTGATTTTGGGAAGAGGATCTGACAATGCAGTCAAATTTCTCTTCCAACCTCTCCAATGAAAAACCACAGAATTTCTTGTTACACATCACGCCCAATTAGAGTTAGGTAGTGTAATGTTCCATGGAAGATGGTGTTTCTGCTAACAGATTTAAGTGCATTCAAATAAAATTAATGTAATATCGCACCAAGGCATTGTAATATTTGCAGTGAAAACTATGAATTGCGGAAGTGGTGAGGGTTATGAGGTATGAGGAGATTGTAAAAAAAGTGCAAAGAAGGTAATCCGATTCGTCACTAATTAACATATTATTTATCACAGACTGAAAAAAGTCAGCATTTCTCATACATTAACCTTATAAATATAAGGCAGGGAAGAGTTAATCAATTATGGTTTATTTTTTCATCAAAAAACTGAACCAGTCGCTTAGGCAATCAAGAATGGGGACAGAATAAACCGTGGCCTGTATTAACAAACCACCTATCATCTACCTGGAGTGATTTCAAGAAGCAAAGAAAACTGACGTGGACCATTCCTGCGTGGTCTGGCACTGCCACTGTCATCACGTCATCGGCCCACAGTTGCTGTACCAGTGCGGCCTGCGGAACACGCACGTTGTGCGTCCCGATGCGTGTCCGCATCGTTCACTTGGCAAAGGGTCATGGCCTGATACCAAGTGATCCAATCGAGTGCCTGTGGTGTCCCTAGAGAGATCTGTGTAGTTAGGATAGGAACCAAGTGTTAGACTATGTAGTAAAGAGCATCAGAATTTATCGCCCACAAGTAAATGTTAGTGAAATTCTCTCTTAGGGGATTGCAAAGTAATCTCATAATAAATGCACGCCATGTGCATATTTAATGAGGTGTAGAGTAGCAGCAAGGCTAGGGCATTTTAAGTGCTCTATATCATTTTTCAAGTTAAATTGTGTGTCTTATCAAGCCAATTAGTGGCGTGGGAAATAATTAGTCTTTCTTTCAACCTAACCCTTCCGGTCATAGAGGCCCCCCCAAAACTTAACAGACCTAAATTTCCCATGTTATTTGCAAGGCACCACATAGTCATGCGTTGTGTTTAAATTAGTGCTTAAGAAAGAACTCTGAACTCTCCTAAAGCTAAGGGATGTCCATCCCAAATGTTGAAGGGCCCTATTGTCTGTATATTTTACGTGTGTATGTAATTAGGTCAGTTAATTAAATTACCTCGCGGAGTGGTGCGAGCTCTTGGCAAGGACGCTGCTCGCTCATGCCATCTCTGGCAGTCGGATTCCACGGGTCTTAGGTGCTGCATGTGCGTCGAATCGCGGGGAACTTTCATACATTGTTCTGAGCACCTAACTACAATCGGTTAACGTAATTTACTGGAACTTTTATTGTATTTACCAACAGTCTTCCCCGTGTTCTCAGCACCCCTCCATCAGATCAATTTACCGACCCAGGAGGTTTAATTACTCTTGTAAGTTTTTGTGCCATTCTTTACCTTTTTGTACAGTAACGGCCGCTGGCAGGCCTTATGAGTCAGGTCCACTTTAACTTGCGTTGCATACATGTAACTGTCTACACTATTCGGCTATACAATTTATTTGAGTAAACAGAAACTTGTGAGTTCTCATTTAGTTTTGTATTTTCGGGCCTGGCCCTATCCAGGAAGTCATCAACGCCTCAAGGAGGGAATCCTTCATTTATAAGGTAAAAGGTAATACTAATAATACTAAATCGTGGTGGGGATCCTTATTGCCCCGGCTATATAGTACTTTTTCCTGTAAATTTGTACCCTGTGTGTCGGGGGATACAGCCACGTGGTCATTCGGCCGACGATCCTGAGAACTGTGACTTCATGCTAATCCAGTGAGCTGGCGCCCATTATATTCGAAATAGGAATATTGTGTAATATTCTGACTTTTCTTAACATAGTCGCCAGACTACGTTTGCATTACTATCCCCGACCGCTCAGGTAACGTTAAAACCAACCCCAGGAGCACTGGAACTGGAAATGAACATGGGTGCTCCCGAACAGTCCGTTACCACTGTTCCACTGTTTTCTAAGGAGGCAGTGATTCGCTGATGTACACCACAATAAGTTTTTAGTGTTGTATTTATTACTACTAATGACATAGTAACTTTGCATGAGAATGACAAACTACGGCAGCAACATTATTAAAGAAATTTGAGAGTATTTTATAATATTATAAGTTTCTTACATTGTTATTAATAATGGAAAAGTATATTTACAGTGAACTTAACATATTCCTAGCCATTGTTCATAAATACGTAATTCTGCCGCAGTGAAAGCAGATACCTATTATAGGCATACATATAATTTTTAAATGTAATAGCCTTACACAATGCACACATACTGTAGTTTATATTTGCATTTTGCATTATTCTATTTTTGCTTGGCAGCCTCTTAATACTATAATACTGGGCGCAAATTTTTAACTGGTGATGGAATATGCCAACAAGATATAACAAGCTGGATACCTGTGTGAAGGCTGTAAATACCCTAAAGAGTTATAGCCCAACTGCGTGTGCTGATATTTAATAACGTTAAGTTTATAAAAACTCTCATTTGGTAATAGGCACGTGAGATAACCTAGCATGGCACTAAATAGACAAATAAATACCTAATTTGCTATTTAATTCGAAAATGTAAATATGAAATTATTTTTTCTACCAAACTGTGGTAAAAGCCCTACATCTTATAATTAAAAGAAAAATTAACCTAACTTGCTTGATTGAAATGGTCGTAGCAGATACTTTTATAGTTATTCAATTGTTTGTACTGCCAAGTCAACAGGATTAACATCGTACATCCATAGTATTTTCCTTCTCTGTAACACCTTATTTCTGCTTGCCGAAGTCAAAACCGCAGGGAATCTCAAGAAAGATAACACCGGTTGATTTATGTGGGACATCAGACAATTTATAATAAGAATTCGCCTGTTGGCTGGGTGGTGTTGGGTTAATGGAAGTTTTGAGGGGCGGTGAAAAACATTGTTAGGTGGGTTTGGAGTTGCATTCCCGACAAGGTGCCAGACACCATCGGCAGGTGGTGTCGATTGTTGCTGCTGATGATAATGATTTCAGGGTAAGGCGGGCCGTTCGCTCGGACGTGCGCAGTCCCTCCGTGAAACTATTGGATGAGCCTCTCTGGACAGGAAAACCAGGCGTTCCCTACGCCTGGTACTTACATCAGAATGAAGTGGGCCTATTCAGACTGACTCACACGCCTTTTACTGATAAAAGCTTGGTGTTGAGCATGCTGGTTAATAAGGTAAATTATGTGAAATTACAGTGAAAGCGGGTTGTAGGGGACCCGAACCCCGAAACGCCCGAAGGTAATGCCTGAAATGGAAAACATGAAGTCTGAAAACTTGCCTGTAATTACTCTTGCACACAACTTTACTTCACTCTAGGTGAAAACTTTACACAGGTTCTGGTCTGCAGCCCCGCCAGACAGGCAAAACTGCGATAGTACACAGGTGTGCACAACAATGAATTACTGGTGTGTTAGGCTTCCACTGGCGATGCTATTCCCGAGGAAGAAGCGGTGGCATCTCTAGGTGCAGAAAAGAACAGGTTCCAGTAAGTTAAATCAGACAATTTCAGCTAAAGATGATTGGTGAGAAAACCTGAAAGCACCCGGAGCGCGATGCGGCCCATGCCGACCTCTTGATACACTCGATGGCAACTGAATCTGGCAAGGTGCGGACTATGGCGGCATGCAGCTCGCCCTACACTACTTTCTGTTGAACTAAAACACTTGCACAACTAAATGGACATGGACCCTTTCATTAAACCTAAATAAATATGATGTGAACCGCACGTTCACGAGTCCTTTTGCCCACTGACTGCCGCAGTATGCCCACACCAGACGCACCACACCGACAGGCTTGTGGGCACGAGTGCATTAGTGTTTATTATTTATTCAGTTTATTTCGTCAGTGTATTTGTAAATAATGTCAGTGTGTAATTCATTTATAATTTGTTTTGTCATCAGGAGACAATTTGCCCAGCCACAGCCAGAGACATGTGACATTCTACATTTGGCAATGCTGTGGCTGGTGCAATGAAAACATTTAGAATAAGTATTATCATTTTTATTATGTATTTGTGTAATTGTAATTATGTTTTGTTGTGTTAATTTAGTCATATCATTTTTCATCCCATAATCATCTTTTAGTGTATATTATGTTTCACTGTACCACTGCATGGCGTCGGCGGCGTCTAGGCGGCGGAAGCCGACGCACATTTCCGGCAGTAATCGCCAGGACNCATTAGCCAGGACTTGGACGAGCTCGGACGTTACGCTCTGCCCACTCCGCAGAAGCCCTAGCAAGGACATCATCTGTCGAACAGTATCCAGTCGCATCCGGAACATTATAAATCATTATCATCATCTCTTTCCTGACTTAACTTGCATAGCGCCGAGGGGAGAGCGACGTTATTATTTATCGGGAATCAAAAGTGCATTTCGAGCTTCACATGATAAGACCACGTGGTCGCTTGTAGTTCCGGGCCATTCAGGCCACGTGTCTTCTGTATAGTTGAGTGTACATAACGGGGTAATAAATACCTTAACAACCAGCACCACTGTTTTTATTGATAATCAAGTAAGGCGTGCAAGGTGGCCCACAACCTCGGCAACGTGTGTATGATGGAGTGTTTACCAGAGTCCCTAGGCTGTCGGCCGAACGACCCTACATCTCATCAGCTCACTGCAGAGCTGTGGCGCCGGGCACATACATATTACTTCACATCTCTGGAAACACCGCAGGTCAAGTTGGCTTTATCGTCGTAGCCAAGCTTGGTCACGTCAAATAAATAAATAATATTACACTGCACACGAACAAATACAATTTATATGTGGATGACATGAAATGAGGGTGAAATAACTGAGGTAAAAAATACGTGCATTTTCATATAAACATTATTTAAGCACTGAAACGCTTATAGGGGCGTCTTTGAGCGCCCACACGCTTGAGGTGTCTTTCTTTTGCTTTTAGTTATTTGATCTTAAATTGCCCTATAATTTATGTGTCGAGTCCATCATAACGCACCCTCGCCCTCACCCCCTCTTTGGTTTGGCATGGTGGAGGGGTATGAAGTTGCACTGCACTACTCTGCACTCTCCTGCTCTCGCACTACACTGCATGCGGCACTGAACTGTTCACTAAGGGCACACTGGCACCGGCTGATGCGTGGCGTGGTAAACGATCTGAAAGGCAGGATGCTGTCCTGCCTCAAAATTTTATTTTCATTCCCCTAACTTCTACCAGAGTACGTGCAAACAGCACATAACATGGCCTTCCAAACCTACGGCACTGTACAAATATCAATAATAATGTTGTTTGCACAAACTAAATAGGTTTCATTATAACGAAAACATTATGGATAGCTTTGTTGTTAACTATATACAGTCACATCTACTACAAACTCAAAATTATTTTACTCAGATTGAACCAAAACGTTGTTTGGAGAACACTAACAAATGCCAAATTTTACGATATTTGTCATCCAATTCTGAGCAGTGAGAAAGTAAATACTGGTGTGTGACGTCAATGGAAAAGGATCAATAGAAGACACGGAAGAGCAATATACCAATATAAACTGAAAATAAAGGTCCATGTATTTCTACGAGTTACTGGAAACATAGAACACTATTGCATAACAGCACCTTATTGAGAATAATATGTATTCCCAACATATACTAGATGCATTAAGGTTGTTTATACAATTATTTATTAAATTTACACTGTAGAGGAAATAAAAGAGGGTAATATGTAGCAATGAACCAATACAAAATGAAAGTAAAAGACTATGTGTTGCTACAAGTTATTGGAAACATAAAAGGAATCTATTTCATAAGAGGCATTCCCAACATGTTCCAAATGTATTATATTTTAATATACAAATATGTTGTCATTTAAACCACTGAAAAGCAAATGAGTCACTTGTAACACAAAATAATTCATAACTATTTAGTGATATGAATTGCACTCTTATTGTAGAATACACTATTGACCTCCATTTTCACACACTAGCCAGTTTCTTTATCATTCAACAGAACTATTTTCATTGGGACACGTTCTGTCGGGTATGCAAGGTTTTTGGATATAACAGACACTAGAATTCCTGGTTGAGACAGATGGAATGTATGTTCGACCAAACTGTCAGTAAAAGGTCGAGCTACAATGCAGCCAGGTAATTCGGCATCATAGGTAAGGTAATATGCGAGGAGGTGCTACTGTTAAATTGCATTTTCTGGTCTCTGGGAATGGTTCTCTTGGCAGCTTCTTATAATAAGCAAGTCCTCATGTAGAAAGTTTGCCAATATTTTTAAAAATCAAATATCTTTGATGTGTTTACTTCCTTGACGAGAAACTTAATATGTTTGCTGCTGATTACAATAATCTTTGATATATACTCTATATTTGGTCTTGCTTCTTCAGAGACAGTTTGATGAGACCGAAGTCCCTGTCGCAAGGGAGAAAACAATGACCAATAAAAGGGGAGTAGTGCTCTACCTTCTGAAAGCGACCAGTGTCCATCAGGGTGAGAAACATTCTAGACAAATTATGATGTTTATTCTGGCCACCGCAGTTGTCTGAGAACATTTATATAATTCATCATCTTCTGAAGGAATGTCATTAGCAATGTAGTAAAAATGAAAGGAACAGACTTCATTAGGTNTGTTTATTCTGGCCACCGCAGTTGTCTGAGAACATTTATATAATTCATCATCTTCTGAAGGAATGTCATTAGCAATGTAGTAAAAATGAAAGGAACAGACTTCATTAGGTCCGTTTTTGCACTTCCCTTCTNTGAAGGAATGTCATTAGCAATGTAGTAAAAATGAAAGGAACAGACTTCATTAGGTCCGTTTTTGCACTTCCCTTCTCTGTAAAGGTACATCCTGCAGAAAACATTTACAGTAAATTGCTGCAAATAGTATGTCTCTTGCAAGGATTACTCGCCAACTCGAAATTGTGTATACAGTTTTGATGACATAATTTATTAACGAACCGCCCATCTGGTTTTCCGGAAACTGAATTGTCCAAGGTTAGAGGTTATCGTTTGTTTGTTCCCGATAGGTCGTATGATAATGGGCCGTATCAACCCATATATTATTTATGTTATTGCAATCGCATTCGCACGATACCGTCCGTTAATCATGAATTCGAAATAAAGTATATAACATGCGCATTAAAAATGTTTGTGTAATAAAATAGAAAATTCGTAAAACAGGGTAAGTTAATACCTTACTTACGACATGCATTGAGACAAAAACCCTTTCACCTGTCAGGCTTATTAACAGATAATTCTATACACATATTATGTTTTTTGGGTCAGTATTTGTAACGTGTTACTTCAGCCCGCGAAACGATTTGTAAGGTTAGTATACAGCGCCATTTATAACGGATAAATATAAGCCAGCCATGGGACTAGAGTGGGTGGTCTTTTGACTTTAAAATAGCGCCCCATCTTTCACCGTTATTGTGTTTGAATATATGTTTAGACTTTACCTCTTTTAGAACATAGATAAAATAAGCAGGAATGAAAGGTTTTGAGATGCAATCTTAAAAAAGTTTACCCGAAAACAATTTGTAGAACTACTTTAGCTTTGATAAAGACTTTTGTTTATATTAGACACTTCAAATTAATTCACAAACAATATTATTATGGCACATGCTCATTAATCATAACAAAAATATGGGATTTGCAATCATACTTTCGGGATTGCATTTGTAACTTTATCGTTCCCGTCCCGCCCCAGTCTGCCGTTGAAATTCGGACTGTGAAGACAACTCCTGCTTGCTCATTGTACAGGTAATTATTTTTATTTTATTGTTTCGTAATGTGCATGATAAATAAATAACCCGTACCTACAGTTCGCTAACTGTTATGTTTTATTTACTATTATTAAAATAATAATTAGGATGTTTTGCAGGATCCAAATAGCAATTGAAGGATACCAGTTTTTGACCACAAGCATTGCTGTTCTCGAAGAGTGGCCAATTAATTTTAACAAGATACTATTAAGAGAACTCGCCCAACATATTATAACGTACTACACACCAGATCAGCCGTGGGTTAGGAAAGTAAAAGACGTTTCGGCAAAACTCTACTGGTTGGAAGAAGAACCAAAATATATTTTTTTTAAATTCACTGGCAAGTAAGTGTTTGAAGTCTTTACTATGTGTAGTAGTGCTGACCTTATCGTACTTATGCTGCTTGGCTTCGAAAAAGTTTTTTTCGACTAGCATGAGGTATAGCACAGTGCTTGTGCAATATACATAGCGGGTTAAAAGGTTATAACTATTTGCATTAATAATTATTTTTATATCTGTTTGCATTAGCGCGTTACCTTGAAAACAACCTAGGAATGGTAGACATCTAAAAATCTCTTCGTCCTACTGCAGATAGACAGGTAGGTGTTTTGTTACGGTGTGGTCAGGCCTTAGCTGAACGGCTTGCCTGATCACACCTTCAAACATTAAACCTGCAAACGAGCGGGATTGCAACGCCACCATTTGGTCGTCGACAGTTGCAGAAATCCCCTCCACCGGTCACTGAGCGCGGCCGC
>NQII01007505.1:18008-109573 GCA_002778355.1 Clitarchus hookeri
TTTTTTTTTCATTCTATGGCTGGTTGTTAAGGGTTATCCATTGCACAGCAGAAATTGTTCTGCAATGACTCACGATACATGTCTGCATCTATGTTCTTCTGCGATGAGTAGGTTGTTAGATATCTCTGGGCCAGAGTACTGGATTAGAATCTGCGTTTATTCTGTCCCAACTTCGAGTAGCTCTTATGTTCAGCAACATGTTTATGATTTTGCTTATGCTTTGCAGATGTCGGCACTTCATCATAATCAGTAGAATATGCATATTTCATATCGTAAGCAGTAGACATAGAGGTCACATATTCGTTCTCATTGTCTTGGTTAGTTGTAAATTATTCATTTTTCACCCCGCATGATAGCAGAGCACACTTTATAGTTCACAGCCTCTAACGATTTGTATGGTTCGCGTTCTTCATGGTAAATGTCTGCAACACTCGTATTTCCCTCTTCACACACTGTTTTGGAACACGATGCAGGCTCGGATAATGTTATGGGCGCTGGAACCATCGTTAGTTTACACGACGAATCAGTACGATGGTCAAACATTGCATTGTCTTGCATGAATAAGTTCAATGCTTGTTGTCTTGTGCCAAATAAAGGTATGTTACCTCTACATGTAGCAGTAAGTCTCTTTGTATTGTCACTTCTACCAAAATNTGTCTTGTGCCAAATAAAGGTATGTTACCTCTACATGTAGCAGTAAGTCTCTTTGTATTGTCACTTCTACCAAAATGCTCCACCATACATATTACATGTTAGTATTCTGGAGGTCGGTTTCTTTTGACATTCGCTCTGTTCATGTCGTCGTGCATTGCAACGATTACTGAAGGTCTTGCCACAATAACTGCATTGTTTTCCATGTAATTGTTGAACACTTGGTGAAGTTTTGCATGTAGGCATACAGGACATTCTCGATTGCACATTCGCAAAACTTTTCATCTTCTTCAAGCATATGTAAACTTAAACACATGAACTACTATGCAGTGCTGACTCCTCCACACTGCTGACTCTTCAACGCTGCTGACTTCCCCGCTGCTGACTCCTCCCCACTGCTGACTCCTCCCCGCTGCTGACTCTTCCACATTGCTGACTCCTCGCCTAACATAGCGTACTCTGCTAGATGCCCGTATAATTTTTTTATGAATAGGACAGTTTCATATCTTTTATCCATATGATTTCACCGGTCCTCGCATTGGGTTGTCGGTGTTTATTTATATTAACATATGTGTGTTTTAATGTAACTCTTGGCTATGTATGACTTGTTAACATTTCAATTATATGTCTTTATTTTTTCATTCTATGTCTGGNTTTAATGTAACTCTTGGCTATGTATGACTTGTTAACATTTCAATTATATGTCTTTATTTTTTCATTCTATGTCTGTTTGTTAAGGGTTACACATGTTAGCGATAACTCAAGCTACCGACCCTTGTGTAGGACTGACGATGATCGTATATATTATCATGTAAGTATTTTTTACAGTAACCACGACTATGTACATTGTGCATGTATCGCATTTGCATATATCTTGCTTTTTGTACATCGTAATTTGTTGTAAGTTATTCACGCTGAACTTTATTTACATATACATTTTCACATTTATTTATCCAGTCTGGATTTTATTGGTCGGTTAAGGGAGGTTAGCTGTCGCTAAGGGGAGGATAAAGTTGGTAGACACTTGCGCTATCATGTGAAAAGGGTGGTGCTGGTGGTGGCGATGTTAAGAATTTGGTGTCTGTGTCTTAAACGGTTCGGAAATTACGACCGACAATGCTTATAAGTAGTCATATGACATACATAACCCTGCGATAATTTTTGTTGTCGGAGGTGATGTCTATGTTACGAATTTGATGACTGTATCTTGAACGATTCTGAGTGTATGGTCAACTATGCTTATAAGTTCGCATAGGGCATAAATGACTCTGCGATCATTTTAGATTATGGAGGCGATGTCTATGTTACGAATTTGGTAACTGTATCATAAACGGTTTGGAAATTACAGCCAACTTTGCTTATAATTTCTCTTAGGGCATAAATGACTCTGCGATCATTCTTGTTGATGGGGGCGATGACTATGCTATGTATTTGGTGATTGTATCTTAAACAGTTCGATGATTAGACCAACTATGCTTATAAGTTCACATAGTTTATAAATGACCCTGCAGTCATATTCGTTGTCGGGAGTGATTTTTATGTTACGAATTCGGTAACTGCATCTTAAACTATTGGGAAATTACGGTCAACTATGCTTATAAGTACGCATAGGGTGCAAGAGCATAGAATAAGGTATTAGAATACGGGAAGACTCGGAGAAAACCCCCTCTCTCAGAATGCGAGAGCAAGGAACAAGGTATTCGAATTTGGGTAGACTCGGAGAAAACTTCCTCGCTGGGAAATAAACAGCATGGAAAAAAGTATTCGCATTCGGGAAGACTCGCAGAAATCTGCCTCGCTTGGAATGCAAGAGCATGAAGTAGGGAAGAAATTAGGGTGGAACGCAAGAGCATGAAGTAGGGAACAAGATAGCCGATGCTGGTATGGAATGATAGAGCATTAATGCTGCTCCTCACCCCTCACTCCTCATTAGCCCAAAAATGAGTCATTTAGCCCGATTGTGGAGCCATAAGTCAACCGGATTGTGCATGACATATTTTTCAAGGGAAATTCGGGAAATTTTGAGGATAATTCGGGACATTTTGTGGGAAATGTACTCTTTTTTTTTACCCGTTCTGGCTGCCAAAATGGCCGCCGCAGGAGGAATTAGGGGGAAAAGGGGAAAATGACATCATGTAAGATGGCCGCCTTGTGTCCTTGAGTCAAGCCTCCGGCGCCGTGCTCTAGAACCGCCATTCTATATCTACTTGCAAGCTGCTTGAATAAGCGATTTCTCGGGGTGCTTATATGCAATATTAAAACCTGACATTAAATAATAGATAGTAAAAGGATGACTATTGAGGAAAATGACTTTTCAAAAGTAAAAGAAACAAGCTATAGATACTTGTTCGTACGCATTTTAAATTTTAATAAAATGAAGACTGTATGATACACTTGAAAATAATAAATCATATTATCAAAATGTGATAAACAAATTTTGGAAAAATTGTTTTGCAGTTCGTGTGTATTTCCATTTAAATTCTTTAAGATCAGATTTAAAGTCAAAATGGCTTGAAGTTGAATCCTTACTGCAGACGAATAAATTTTCGGATTTTAAAAATGAGCCACTCCTGTTATTATAATAAACCTATTATGNACTTTTTGAAATCTGTATGAGTAAAGATTTTAAGCTAAAATGTTCTCATTTAAGTAAAAAAAAAAAAGTTACTTGAAATTATTTGGTATTTTAATCATGTTATTGTCGGTATAATGTCACGAAAACATAGGGGAGAAGCGGGTAGCCCCGGCCACATGAATAAACTCATAACACGTTGACAATCAACAGAATTACATTTTTTTATACTAGAATTTAAATACAACATACCTCTCACAATTATAATTAAGTAACAATCTGATAGGTTCATTATCTTAGCTTATACCCAGTCTTGAAATCAGGCTTCAATTTTCAGTGGATACATTTTTGGAGGGTAGCCCCGGACATAGGTTTAACTATGACGAAACCGTTTTTTGGCCTTACATACATCACAAAAGTAGTATTCCTCCGAAGGGTCAATGTCCACACACGCTTCGTGCACCCAGTCTTCGCATTTATGACACTGGATCCAGTCTTCTTGAAACGTTTCTCCGCAAATGATGCATTCTGTATCCAAGTCTCTTTTTTGCTGAACCAACCTTTGAATGCTCTTCTATGTTGTCATTTTATTAACTTCCGCCTTTTTTTTTTATTGGTTGCAGCCCTTTTCTCTGCCAGCGCGATTTTGAACGGCGGAGATGTCAGAATCTCACTCTTTTGTGTTTTTCGGGAACGCACTGCAAGACGTTTCTTAGAAGCATCAGGAAAAGGGCTAAAATGTTTGAGTAATTCATTTGCTCTAGGCACATTATATCTCTCAGCTGCTTTTCTCACATATGTCGGTTTTTCCTGGACAGATAGAATAGCCTGTTTCATTTTATTTTCATCCCAATTTACTCTGTGTGTAATTATTCCCTTGACTTCTGGCAATTTTGAAGTGATTCTGCAAAAGACAACAACATTTTACACACTTGCTTTAACATTACATTAAAATAACTAAACATTTCTCCATCCAAAAATGTCCGGGGTTACCCGACAACATCGTGTCCGGTGGTACCCGACCGCCACATTCTATGTTATTTTTTAATATCAACAATGTCAATAAAGATAACCTAAATTATTAACCTAACTTGTAAATTTTAATTCAATATCTTAAAGGATAATCAATAAATCATGGTGAAGTACTTACATTTCATAAACAATAACTGAGTTAGAAATGTAAACAGAGCACATTACAATATAGGCACAGATAAATGAACGTTTGTAAGGTGTTGTTCGCTCGGGGGTCACGTCCGGGTTGATTCGATTATACGGCCAAATGGCGCTGCGGTCGTTGTGGCGTGTTATTTGTTTACCTATGTGCGCGGGATTGTTTGAAACTAACACTGGCTGGGAGATACCCGCCGGCCGGGGCTACCCGACTCTCCCCTACTTAAAATCTAGGAAAAAAATTGTCTTTTAAATACACTTAAAGAGAAATGCATTGGTATTTTCTTGAAAAAAAAAAAATGGAAAATCACACGCGAAGAACCATTTTTATTGCAGGGACCGAACCCAGGATTCCTGAATATTTATGCATCGATAGGCCAGATGAAGAGGAAACGACAAGGAGGGGAAGTAGCCAGCCCCAACTATTCCTTTAGAGCTAAAAATTTGGGGCATGTTTGCGTTGGGGACTCTGCAGAGGTTTTACGCGAATAAGTATGTTGGCGGGTAATGTTTTCTGTGGACTATGGGAATGAAATAAAAGTAACGAAGAGAATGCTTGACTTTTAAGGCTTGAAGCGGAAGATCTAGACGAGCTCTTCCGTTTGAGATCAAAATCATCGCGCCAGCACATCGGAGTCGCAAGATGCACTGCCCGGAAATTTCCACCCACTCCTGAAATTTCATCCAAACTTACGCGAGCCCCCACACGCGCCGCGCACATTTGGGGCACCCACTCAAGGCCACGCTAATGTCGCAGTGCTATACCCGAGCGAGCGATACTGCGTTTATTTCAATCGTTTTATTAGTCATGAATTTATAGTGTCGGAATGGATCACACTGGAAATGTTACAATGCTGTTTCCGTCGTGGTGTCCAGGTGTCGGTCTGATTTTACAGACGTTTTCACGTCAAAAATATCCAGATAACCTAATATTTATTTTAGTAATTGATTGTTAGAATGCTCCTGAACAGCGACAAAAATACGACCTTAATAATGGAACACTTTAATTGAGAAATTAGGAAGTAATCGGCCAGGGCTTGTGTTAAGGAATCATCCCAAAATTCGCCTGGAATGATTTCGGAAAACCCTGGAAAAGTAAAACCAAGATGGCCAGGCTGGAGTCAAACCCAGGTCCTCCGGAATGCGAATCGAGTGGTTTAGCACAGTGCTACCTCGCTCGGTATAAAACGTACATGCATACCAAACATTACATCTTTATGACCAGACTTAAAATATTAACGTCACAGATTGGGACCTATATCAGTCGCATGTGTTCAAGGCGGAAACACACAGAGTCTGCGTAGTGTTGGCAGGACTGCAGGGGCAGGGAGTACGAGAGATGAGCGTGGCATGCAGTGGGACCAACCTTTGCCACTGCCCATCCGTGTAGATGTAGCCCCCGCGGGCTGTGTGCTCTCGCGATGGCGACGGCGAAGGCTTCTGCGAGAGAGAGACATGAAAAATTTAAACCTCCAGCAGCCTTAGCAAATGGGAGAAGCGCGATGAGGATACGCAGAAAAAAACTGCCCTGCTCGTGTAGAATATTTGCTGTACTCGGGGCAAGGCTCTTCCTTCCGTGGATGGAGGGATAGCAGTATTTTTGTACTTAAAGGAGACTTCCGTAAACTTACAAGCACTTTTACTATAAGTTTATTATGAAATAAGTTTAAACAAATGTTGTACTTCTACGAACATTTGAGAGAAAAACTTGAATAACGCCTGATTTACACATCAATTGTGCCTAGCGGGTATAATCTACAACTCTTCACATGTTTACTGCATTTCTGTTTTGGTTTTTCGGGGTTGCCAGCATAACATTCAGCCACTTTGGTTCGTTCGTTATTTTGATACCACTATACCAAAATTAAATCTGGAAAGTAAACCAGAAAAAGTAGATGTTTTAAATATACTTCAGTAAAACTACTGTGGACAATTTTTGACTTAAAATTATTTGGGAAATTTAGTAAATCCTTCTATTTTGCCAAAATGTACTTATTTATCAGCAGTTTCTATGCGGCAGCCAAAAAATTATCAGTCGGAATTTATAGGTATATATAAATATATTAAAGACCTATATATAGAATACATGTAAAACAACGGTCCTCCAGGAACCATTGGCGAAATAAGCTCTTCATGAGATATAAAATTTTTGCATGAATTTTTATTTACTNAAGACCTTTATATAGAATACATGTAAAACAACGGTCCTCCAGGAACCATTGGCGAAATAAGCTCTTCATGAGATATTAAATTTTGCATGAATTTTTATTTATTGCATGTGTCTTGTGTTAAATGAGGATGCATTCTGATCGATTTCACAGCTTTTTCACTTAGGAAGTTCGCCATACAAGTGAATCTGGATTAACATATATGCTTCATACATACAATACATGTAATATATTAACTACAGTATGTTGCTGCTGTGGTGTGTAACTTTTGCATATTATGCGCTTTAGCGCATATTTTTCAAACGCCGTCGGGAGTGCTGTTAGTTTGATCGCATTATTTTCTATTCGTAATTTGTCAGCTGATTACATGGGACCAGAGGCATGCAACGATAAAAGGGGGAAAAATCTGCACAAGAACATTTACAGAACAATTTTGTATCAAACTGTCGTGGTAGCAGCAATCAACCTTAGTACTAGCATTCGAATTTTCTATCAAGATAAATACACATTTTCCTTAAATATTTTTGAAATAACTTTTTTCTTCCTGCCACGTACAGAATGGTGTGCTGTACGAATTATATTGATTGGATGTATTTAATATAAAAGGAACCACCTTTTATATTAAAGCCGTCCGTGTTGAAAATCCATCACCAAGTGTGTCGTACTATATATCTAATGGTAACGATATTTACGAGCAGATAGTACTAGCAACCGATATCATTGCTCATCATATATTAACGCTCCTCGCGGGTTTAGGGTCCTGGAAATAGGCCATTAAAGCCGTATTTTTATCATCGTGATCACTTCATGACTTTGGTGTTATCCGTTTATAAATGTTTACTGGTTTATGTAATGATTTTCGGTTTGCATATTTCCATTCAAGATTTATACTCGTGAAAGAGTTCATGTTGGCCGTACTTACTGAAAGTTATAAGAACTAAATAAAATGAAAAATAAAACCTTTTTTCTTAAAGTTAGTACAAAAGTTAGTAGAGCTTCGTTAACACTGCCAGTCTTAAAATCTACAAAATTTTTGCTAACATTCCGACTATGGATGTAAACTATTAAATATTTTTCATTAATGTTTGCATGTCTAAAACAAATTTATTATGTTTTGATTCATAGTACTAACTACGTTTCATAACTACAGCTTTTCTTGCAAAATTGATTTCGTTAGGTATTTCATGTTTTAGCAGTTTCGTATAATATTTAACATGATATTCTTAGCAAGTCTATCAGTTTTGACCTACCAACTTAACTTTGTTTACACGATTTTTTCATAGATATGTAAACGCCTTGATAATTTGATATTTGGTAACAATTTTACATTCCTTTGTTAATTATATTTGTATTAAACCACGCGCGAGTATATTTTCAAGTTTCCTACATCATGCAAAATATTATAGACCAATATATACAGGAATGGCGATTCCGGCAGCTACCTAGCTGTCGGATTCATTTCGACACTTCATGGCCCGATCCCGGTATACAATTCCACTATCGAGTGTTCAAAAAGTGGCTCTAGGCATTCCGATAGCGGAATTACGTCTTTCCTCCAGAGGAATAATTCCGATAGTTTCAGTAATTGGGCCCCAGGTTCAGTTAAACCGCGGTCTGAAACTAGCAATAAATGACACATGGGCTCGGGGGAGCGTTGCGTCGCAGTGACGTCACGTGCCACCCTCCGGAGTACCATTACTCGAAACAGGCGAGAAAGCTCAATATTCTCCTCTCGTGGTCTTGGGTTAGCAGTACTCCGCCCATGTATATGACAACACACATGCCAGTATGGAAGATAGGCACATTGGAAAAGCCAATAATACGTTTTTGTAAACCTTTCACTATTGATTACATAGGCTGGGAGCATTTAATATTCTCTATTTTTACTTGTATATAAAATTATGGCAGTATCATTCGATAATGAAACTTATATTGGCAGTGTTTATTTCTGGGAAATTCACTTTGAAATCTGTTAATTTTCACGACGTTAGTGCATAATGTTTGTACCAAATATCTTGTTTCGTAATGATATAATGTTAGCAAAATTTTTTTTGTATTTAGAAATGCAGTGAAAATGTTTTTAAAAAACATCGGCCAGGTTTTTTCGTCTAATTATCTGCTGATACAGTAGTACTTTTAACGTTGTGTTAATAAATATTTTGGTAGTATTTTGATATGCATTTTACAAAAAATTTACCGCAAAATATTTTGTAGGAACGAATGATTTTATTTAATGAACTGTATAAGTGACGATAGCGCCCTACTGAACAAAATCGTGCATAAAAAAGTTAATTAATGTAACCTGCAAGTGTTACACTTAAAATTGCTAGGGATATTTAACGAGGAACCTATGTTACTTGTGTTAGCTTAAACGTACGAATATAAACTGCCATATTTTAAATCCGTAATTGTAAGAGTAAAATAGCATTATAATAAGGTTCTGAAAAATTGATCACAACAAACTTCTGGAGCTTTTTGTATTGCATTAAGTGTACGTAACACTTTGCTTTTCTCTGTGCACTATAAATCGAACGTTTATGTTAGGGTTTAAACGTGTGTAAGTAAGACAAGGCTGCTGCCTCAACTTCGCCACCAAATAAAGACTCATAAATAAATAGTATTCCTCGTAATTTTTATTTACCTCTAATTAAAAAAAAAATAATTTATTTGCCCCGGGCATAGGAATGAGTAACTAATGTAATAGTTTATAATTTACAATGTACGTATTTGGTGAAGTGCAAATGGAACTGTTATACCTCAAAAAATACATCAGACTTGAAAATAAAATTTTTATTAAGAAGATACAAGTAACAGGAAGCTACTTTCAAGTATTTTAACATATTTGTTCAGTTAGTTACTTTTACGGTATATGAAAAGCAGGCGGTTATTTACGTAAACGGTTTAAATAACAAATAGCCATTCAAAACTGTTGAAGACAGAAAATTAAAAAATTTACTTAAATCAGGTGACTCTTGTAAATCACCTAAGTTACGTTTACACTGCATAGCGAAAATTTAGTTTTTTCTTGTTTCCACATTTTTCAAAATTTTAAAATGGAATTTGTAAAGACTTTGTGGAAGGATTTGGTAAGTAATTCGTGTTCGAGAATGCTGATCTTCAGTTATGTAACGCACTGGAAGAAGCCGTATTTTTATAGCATCTTAATTTTTCTCGCATACCTTTCTCTTCTTGAAGAGTTAGACTTATGTGATATGTGTATTCTTATGTGTACTGTTATGTGCGTCAGGTGTGCGCGATACCAGTATTTATCTTCATGGACGTATATTTGCATATACCATGTATGCATGTATGTTTCCCACCAACAACATTTCCGACATAGTCATCTGACAACACCAAATATGGTGCTGAATCAGATGTAACATTTTCTGTCTTTCAAAGTTTTTAAATAATCTTGAAGACCTTTTTTAAAGCATTATATCGAAGCATTTAAAACGTGTCTTGAATTTTGTACATACGAAAAGAACTTTTGTTTGTAAACAGGAAGTAAACGACCCTAAATAATCTGGAGTTGTAATTTTTCTCGCTGATTGAAAAATAGCAGCCACCTGGTTCGAAAGTATTTTAATGTAAAATTAAATAATTTATTACTTATTTTGTCGTTGAATAAAAATGCAACTAAATAAGTGAATGAACCATTAGACTGTACGTGACAAAATATTTGATCCTTCTCTAGTAACTTTGTGGGCGAGTACTGTACAATAAAAGCAGAGGGTGTGTTTGCTGAAGACAGTAAAAATTGTCTCAAAATTAACAAACAGTAAACCTACATGTAATGCTGAAAATAAAATATATACGCTTGCGAGATACTTCATGAAGCTTCCATAAGGCACTAAGAATTAAAAGAAAAAGGTCTGATGATCAGTTCGGGATTGTAACCATTCTTACGTAAAACTTTAATTAAATATCGAAAAAAATGCGTTTTTGTTTATAATGTTTTAAAAGATATTATCAAACATTTAATACGTAATTTAAAAAAAAATATGATTGTTGTCATTATTTCCATACGAAAGTTTTTGGTTTCCTTGGTATAATACAGCAATTCGCCTATTTCCTTCATGCTAACCTTCACACATGGAGCCTGTTACCGTACCGCAGCAGGAATGGTGCCCACGGCTATGATCCGCAACATGCATACTCAACTGGTCACATTCCGATACCTCTTCAATGCGCTTTATGAGCAAACAAGAAGTTCCTACCCCTACAAGAAGTCGTATCTGTGTGGAGCCTGCGTCATTCTACTTCCGGCAAATCTTCTCACTGACTGCAACGAGGCCAGGAGCACGAGTTCTTTATGCGATGGCGTCATGTTGGCAGCAAATTGTTGAACATTAGGTTAGGAAGTTGGAAGGAGGCCGTTATTAGTGGTGACATGCATATAGAATTAGTGT
Organism: Clitarchus hookeri; assembly: GCA_002778355.1. Classification (NCBI taxonomy): domain Eukaryota; kingdom Metazoa; phylum Arthropoda; class Insecta; order Phasmatodea; family Phasmatidae; genus Clitarchus; species Clitarchus hookeri. The sequence continues at coordinate 28,979 of NQII01007505.1, forward strand.
ATGTTACCTTTTTTAGTGTGTAAAATGTTTCAAGGAGCTATATTTAATGAAGGTAAGGTGATGGGCATCGGCTGATTTTAGTTGTTCCAGGTGGAATCAACAAGTATAGTAAATACTATGTAGTGATCTGTGACCGACAGTCTAAGGTGCACTCGTTCGTGAAATAGAGTAAACTGTAAATTAAAAAATGTAGGATTTCCTATAAAATGTATGGCAATAAGTAATAACAATTTTGCAATTTGTAGGGCACAGACCAACTGAGTTCCTTTGTTTCTCCGGTTTATTTTCGTAATGAAAACTCTTTGGAAATGGATTTAATGAATTATATTAATTTGAAAACATTTGGTACAGCATTGCAAAATTTCAATTAATATTTTTTTATATAATTTCTTTTTCAAATTTTTTTTTACTCAACTTCTTACAATCAATTTATATAACTTGCTGTTTACAATGACTGACTTCAATCAATCAAATTTACAATTACCTCAAAGGAATTTATGTAATTAAATAATTAGAAATCAGTCCCAATAGACAGTGCATCGAAACCTATTCCGTTATAAATTATGTGTTGATATTTGACAGTTCCACTATTTACAATAAAATCCGTATTACATGTCCATGTCCCACCAGTCCGCGATGTTCTAGAGTTCTCCGAGCGCCCTCACGCACAGCAGGCTTCACTCGTCGGATTTCTCGCTCTCTCGTCCATTCGCACCACGAACACCTGGTCCGCCGTCGTCTCGCACTTGACTTCGCGCCCGCAATAAGCCAAAAGGCTTCTACTCAGACTCTCCGCAGTCCCGCGGTGTCTTGTATTGACAGAGCCGTAGGCCGTCATCCAGAAATTTCGCTAAATCTCGCGTTTCGCCGAGCGTCCTAATTCCCAGAATATTCTTGCGCCTTCTCTATATTTGTCGGCTCCTCCAGCAGAGGGAGGAGGAGGGACTGTGACGCCTGCCAGGTCTCGACGCTGTCAATCATTCCTTGGCTACACATGTATAATGTCGTTAAGGGGGGAGACGAGGCAGGGAGCAAGTCAGCTTGGTGTGTCCGTGGAAGCACGAGGTAGGTCACCACAGACCGCATATAATGGGAACTCGCCGCCAGTCCGAGCTGCAGCGCGTAAAATAGTTATAATTATCACAAGTGAGTTGGACTGCACCTAAATAGGATCNCCGATCTGCAGCGCGTATAATAATAAGTATCACAAGTGAGTTGAGCTGTGCGTAAATATAATTTTTAAAGGAGCAGCTCATTATATTTTGTGTTTGTCTAGTTTGCATTTTCTCATAGAGATTGCTACAAAAAAACCCGCTCATTGGATAACATTGAGTGTCCACTCTGTACTAGTACTATACAGGATGATTCTAAAATCATGGGACAAACATTGAGGGGTGGTAGAGCTCACTAAAACAAACAATTATTGTATAGGAATATATGGGCGGAAGTGACGCGTTGATGCACAAACACAAAAACATAAACATTTACGGAAACATAAAATGTTCATCAGCAGCATACTTAACGAGTGATTCCGTACAGAAAATGTTAAAACAGTTGCTGGAAATGCATCCACCAACAGTCACGCATGCTTGGCGACCTCTACATATGGCGTGATTGGCTGACAATGGTGGCGGTAGTTGAGGGCAGTCAAACGGTGCGCCAGTGACCTGTTGCATCAGCATCTGCATCACTCCACCGACGCTACCAAGCTTGCATTACTGTCGGTGGTAGCAATTTTCAGCAATTATTATAAACATTGCTGTAAAAAGGCATTTAGCGGCGACGTAGTAAATAATCACTGTGTTGAATTTCATGCTTTATTTTTGTGTTTGTGCCTCAACGCGTCACTTCCGCCCATATATTCCTTCCAATAATTGTTTTTTTAGTGAGCTCTATCACCCCTCAATGTTTGTCCCATGATTTTAGAATCATCCTGTATATACGCTATGCATACACGCAGGAGGAGAAAAGCATTCCTTAGGCCTGGTTTATAAAATAAATGCAATAACACGACATTGGCAAAAATGCAGCGACGCAAGAAAGTGAATTCTGAAAACTTTAGGCACCTGTTTAAAAATTTTCTTGCGACTTTAATAATAGGCACCCACCTAAAAATTTCAGAGTTTGATATTTTGCATCGTTGCGATTTTGCCAGTGTTGCGTTATTGGGATTTTTATAAACCAGTCTTGCCTTCTCGGCAGCTCCCGATGTACTCGTACACGTACAGTCTTGCATACGTCACTAGTCGGCACCGAGATTCACGAATCTGGACGGCATTCTGATAGAGAGAGAATTTGTAAACAAAAATTTGCTCGGGATCACGGTAGAAAATGTGTATATGCGGTGAGTATTATCTACGACATGGTTCATAATTATCCTGTACGTTTTATCTTGAAGCATGGTACAAGATTGAGAAGTTTTCTTTTCAACACGTTTTCGTTCATTACACTCTCATAATTGAAGCGTGCATTTCCAAAACGTTGTAAATGCCAAAAGTGTGAAATATCAGTTTTCATACAAAATCACGTTGTAAATGCCATATCTTTCGATAGCAATGCAGCTTGTTTGGATAGTGCTGCCACTAGTGGGGAAAAACTGAACTACAAGTAGGAGTGCAAGTCAAAACGTTGTAACGACCATGGTGCAACTATGTGCTACGCCTTCCTTCATTGTGTCAGTGTGATTCGGTCATACAGTTAGAGGTTATGTTGAACTTTTGGTGACTTATTTGCAGATATTGTTTACTTTTATCATTATTATAATAGTAAAATGAGTTCGAATAACACTGCAACAGTTTCGAAGCCTAAGAAAAAGAAGAAATGTCCAGATAACTGGAGTAAAAACAAGACAAAGAGATCAAGAAATTCTGGCGAGGAGTACAAATCACCAAAAACAGGAAAAACAAATCCTAGTAAAACTCTTCCTTCTGAGGTAAGTTGAGGCTAAGTTTGCACAATAATTTAGACTGCATTGTAATTTGTATAGGCATATCTAATAAAATAAAGAGATCAACTTCGTATTAAGCAATTAATTCACGTCTTTGAATATCAGATAAATCTATAAATCTGTTCCTCAGTATGACATACAAACATACGCCACATACACATACCCACACTTTTTTAATGCAATTTATAACACAAAACTAATGTTTTTGTTTGGTTTCAGCCAACATGCAAATGCGCATTTGCATGCAAAGCGGTAAGATTGGAGTATAGAAACCAACTGTTTGAAGAATTTTGGAGCTTAAGTGACTACAGTAAACAACAAAGCTACTTGCTAAGACTTATACATCCCCAACTGATAAAACGGCGGAGATATGGAAAATATGACCATCCCAGCGAAAGCCGTAGGCAGCACTCTTTTTCCTATTTGTTGCTTCTTCGTGGAGGTTCTGAGGTAAGAGTATGTCTTAAAACTTTTTGTAACACCTTTGGAGTAACACCTAGACGGGTTCAATTGGCCGGAGAAAAAATTCTCAAGGGTGACATGGTGGGCCAAGATAAGAGAGGAGGCGTTAGGAAAAATGCAGAGAATGAAAAATGGAATGAAAGGATTGTCGAGCACATCAAGAGCTTCCCAACTTACGAGAGTCATTACGGTCGTAAAAAGAACCCTAACAAATTGTTTTTGTCACCCGACCTAAATGTCACAAGGATGTATAAAGAGTTTTTGGCAAAATATGCTCCTAATAATGTAGGTAAGCCCCCAGTCAGCAGACAGTGGTACCATGAAATATTTTTGTCTAAATTTAATCTATCTTTTCAATCACCAAAAGTTGACACTTGCTCAACTTGTGATGCTTATGCAGTACAAATTAAAGCTGGAGACACATCAGTTAAAGTTGATCAAGAGTTACACCATCGTAAAGCTGAAGCTGCTTTTAAGGCAATGAGTGCCGATGACACCAATGCTAAAACGTCTGATGCATACGTCATAACGTTTGACATGCAACAACAGATGTACATACCGCAACTTACTCACTCGGAAATGTACTACTCGCAACAAGTTGCCTGCTGTAGCTTGGGTATACACGATAGCGTCACTGGAAATGGTTGCATGTGCATATGGTCAGAAAACTTTGGCGGAAGAGGGTCACAAGAAATTTCTTCTTGTATTTATGAATATCTGACAGCGACTAACCTAAGGGCGAAAAAGAAACTTATCTGCTGGTCTGATAACTGTGGAGGCCAAAATAAAAATCAGTTTATGTTGGCGATGTACCTGGTCTTAATAGCTAATGATTACTTTGATGAAATCGTCCACAAATTTCCTGTGAAAGGACATACTTTTCTTAGCTGTGATAGAGATTTCGCATTGGTTGAAAAAAGGAAAAAAGTTTGCAAGGCTTTCACTTTGAAAGATATTGCCGTAGTAATATCAAGTGCAGCACACAAAAACCCTTTTTCTTGTATGATTGAAGAAGAGTTCTTTGATTTTAAAGTTGTAGCCCAGAAATTTCTTAACACTAAGAAGCTGGGAATCTCATCTTCAACCAAGCTTCGACTAACAGCCGCAGATTTTGGTACAGTAAATGTGGCCACAACGTTTGGTGAATTGACGGAATGGGGTACAGCTATAAACATCTTGAACAAAGGTGTAACTATAAGAGATTTTAAAAACATTGATTTGCCTCGAAACCGAACGCGATTTGGTGTACCAGAGAAGAAAAAAGCGGACATAAGAAAAATGTTGCCTTATCTACAACCTGAAGTAAAAACTTACTTTCAAGATATGCTAGAAGAAACCCAACTTAACCTAGTTCAAGAAAATGACGACGGGCAATGAAGAAAGGGTTCTCACGGAAAATCTCTGAACGTATCGTAAATGTACGTATTGGAATTGCATTAACGTTTAATTTTGACTTTTTTTACTAAAGCTAATTAAAATAGCTATTTTAAAAACAACAGACATGTTTTAAACATTACAAGCAATAAAATGTAAATGTTTATTCTTCATCAATAAACATGTTACCATGGAAATGTGTTTTTCTTCCTTCCTACAATATTTCATTTTTGGCATTTACAACGTTTTGGAAATGCACGCTTCAATTGTGAAATTAGTTACAAACATTACACAACACATCCATCTCGCTATGCAGTAACATGATTTACGGGTATAGTGCACTCATAACTATAGTAATTCATTTACATATGCAGTATATGTGTGCACACACATATGTAGACGTAAATAACTGTACATGCATCAAGTGTTATACTTCCTTCGGACTCAAACACCTGGCCGGTATGTGTAAAAATGTGTGTCTGGCCATTTTAAGACGAAACGATCTGTTTCTGTCAGCATTCACGGCACGGCGCCTGCAAAGTTACAAGTGTTCAGGAGTTAAATTTTTTTCCAATTTTGACGGACGTTACTGATGTTTACGACATCTAACAGCATATAATAAAAAAAAACAAAGAAAACTGTATACTAGTGATAACTATAGCATTGCAGCTTTCTCTAAAACTCCAGTGTCAAGAAATCAAAAGTTATTTCGGAACAGGAAGAACAGACCACATATATTTCAATTGATACTTCTAGCATGCTGACTGAGTCCATTTTTGTCCGACAAGCGGTGAAAAGTGAACACATTGGGACATCCCAATAAACGACGTACACCACACGGTGGACGGCATTGTGTCGTATCGTTTATAAATAGTTGTCGGGAAATTAATGGCGGCAACACACAGCAATTTTCGTCCATATTATAGGGAATGTGAAGGCATCCATTGACGCATTCTGCGTCCCTATATTTTATTCGTCAGAACGCACGCTCTGGCGAAGCTCGCAGGCGGACGACCGCAATAAGGATTAAGGGTTTTGCGGATGTTATGAGGAGAATGGCGCCAGGACGGCCCAGCGGACCAACCACGTGCGGAGGAAGGCGGATGCAGCTGCATCCCGCAGCTGCCAAGGGACGCTGAGCCCACACCAGCGGCTGAGTCTGTCCCGGGCTAGTTTCCACCATAAACATTGAGAGCTTTTAGTGGGCGTGCTGGGGAGAATAACTACACAATATCGGGAGGCATAAGTGCGCCGAACCAAAGAGGCTACCCAAGAGTTCCCGCACGTGCAGAACGGAACAATGAACTTCCAGGCCAGAATCAAGGGGCGATGCCAGGCCGACTGCGGACCACAGGAGCAGCGGTCACGTGTTTTACGACTCAGGGGGGACGTGGCAAGCACCCCGGCCACGTGCAGCGATGGTGCAAGTTGAATATGGCGATGGAGCCTACAAAACCACGAGAAGGAGGGAGGAATGGATCAGTCAGTCGAGGATCGAGCAGTCAGATAGTCAGTTGGAGGACCTAGAGCGAGACTTCCTGTTCGGAACTGGATGACATCAGGCAGTCAGACGCGAGCAGTCAGTTGAGAGACGTCAACAAGTCAGTCAGTCGGAGTCAGTCGAGGATCGAGAATGCATCACGACATCGACCTCAGTCGGAGGCCATCAAGCGGGACGTGCGGCGGGAAGAATTCGAGAAAAATCAGTCAGACTTCGTCAAATGAGAAGGGTGGACCAGGAGCAGAGAGAAAACGAGTTCGCCAAATGCATCAAGATGTGGACCTCAGTCGGAGGCCGTCAAACGGGACGTACGGCGGGAAGAGTCCGAGAAAACGGCAGCCGGCCGTCGCCAAACGAAGAGTGCTGAGTGGACCCGGGAGGAGGAGTTCCGAGAGCAGGCCGAGGGAAGACAGCGCCGCAGTGTCAGATAAGTAGTTCTACACCAGGTGTGAAGAATCTTCCCCCCCCCCTCACGACTCCAATCACGGTGTCAAACAATACGTAGCCTACATAGAAAAAAGGGAGGGGAGTTGTCTCGTGAGTTCATGTACCAGTTAACCTGTTCAAGCAACAATAAAACTCGATTATGTGAACTCGCAAATAAAGTGTAAGAGTAAAAGTGTATTTCTGTATACTTCCTTTCTCTCTTTATATTTACTGATATCCGGGACTTTTGTCTGACGGTGAGAATGGATGGACACATCATATTTTAATCAGGACTTACGGATGGGCGAAACATTCTATTTTAAACAGCACTTTGTTCTTTTTCTGCCCAGGTTTAACAATGTTGGCCGAATACACGCACTGTGTTGGTTTTTTAAATACCTGCTTAGGATATATTTTTATGTGCATATGTAAAATTGGCATTGTCATGGACGTCATCACTTTATTCATGTATTAGTCAAATTGAACTTGGAAAATGGTATGCATGTGTATACGTTACTAATGTGTTTACTCGTATACTTACGCGCACAAAGCAAATTGTAAAAATCACTTTCTGCTGATTCAAATATTACTCTTGTGATTCGACATTGAAATATGGAACTATTTATCTTAACTCATTCCCAACTCTACAGAGACCATACCAGTCACAATGTGTCTTTTTAAATATAGCGCAGTTAAGGACAGAGAATTTTTCCAAAAATTATTACTTTACCATTAAAACTATCACTTAATCATAAAAAAATTACAAACTAACAGAAATTAGTGAAATTACTTTCCAGTTAAATCTGCATTCCAAAGGTTTTTGTTTCACTCGTTAACTCACTAGTTATAACTTCATGTACACATGCCTTGCCTTGTCCTAACTCACGAAGTTGGTATATTTGTCGGCCGTGTTATGAATGACCCTGGTGTGCTACTGCGATATTGCACGGATAAACTACAATACAACCCAGGTAAGAAATACATACATATCCAATGCCAGCAGTAAGGCTCAAACTTATGGCATACTACAAATAAAAATTCAAAATTACACAAAAATATTTGTTAAATCAGATATGTAATACCTTTACAATACTTTCAGGCTATAATACTATGACTTTAATTAAAAACGTACATTAATATATCGCATACAATACAATCAATAAAAGAAATACAGCTTATTTTCTTTTAAATTATGACAGCTGCTCTAGTATAGTTTGGTAAGCTATGCATTTGTTGTGCAGTTAGTTGCAGCTCTATGAAGAAAGTGAGTTTGAGGAAGACTTACAGAAGATTATTATTTTTTCCATATATTGCGTAAACGATAAGATGAAAATTTTATCAATCATTTACAAATATTATACCTTTTCAATCACATTTTCATAGATTTTACACATACCCATTCCTTTCAAATGCCATTGTATAGACAAGTACATACAAATTTTTTTTGTTGTGTGCTGTATCTACATTCCATTGTCTTTTACGCATGACAACCTCCATAATTGTAAGTTTCCGGTAATTACAGATTTAAATTTCAGTTTCAAACTGAGATGAATGAAATGTGTGCGATTTATACAATAACATTATATTTTTTTTGCTGCATGGCAACAGGCATAATAACATAGAACTGCAATAGTCGGTTGCTCATGATCGCATTACTTGCATCATTGTCATTTTTATAGGCGCAGCAAATGCTCGTAGCGATAGCCAGACACACAGGCAGACGCGCATCCCCTCCGCCTCTGCTGGTAGGCAGTTGCTCAGTCCTCTTCCAACTGTTCACAACCCATTACCAGGCCTGTTATCGCGCAAATCATCACCTTGCCTTCCCTGTTCATTCATATTTCGACATTTTCACGTAGTTCCACTTTCTACCACTGCGCTACGAAGGCAGCAGCTTCCTAGATATATTATAGAATTATTATGTATTTCCAAGATTCTACGGTTATTTTACATGTTATCGTTACTACGATTGATTTATATGTAGTTATACATTGATATCTTTGTATTTGTGAGAAAAAATGCTGTATTTGATATTATTTTTAATTTTAAAAATAAATAATCCCGTCAGCAGCTGTAATAAGTATTGTAACTTATTTTCATAAACGTAACTTTTAGCACACCTATAAAATGTAATGCGAATATTTTCTCATGCAAAAGCATAGAAAAAAAAATTGTAACTTTATGAGGTACTTTTTAATAAAATAATTTTTTTATATTTATTCAGAGAAGAAATACGCCCATTCTTGGGTAAGAAATGGAAATTTTCGTTTTAATTAATTAATTTACCCATTAAAGAGACTTACTTCAGTGACATATTTTACATTGAATAAAACATATAAACATTTATCTTTCATATGAAACTCAAGCCATATTTTCCTTGCGATTTTGTAAGTCTGACACATTCTGCGTCCCTATATTTTATTCGTCAGAACACACGCTCTGGCGAAGCTCGCAGGCAGACGACCGCCATAAGGATTAAGGGTTTTGTGGACGTGCCGGAAGAGTGACGCCAGGAGCCTCGCAGCTGCAAAGGTGCGCTACCAAAGGTTTCTGCACCTGCAACTGTTCATGCACGTGCAGACGACATCCAGAGACAATGGAAGGCACCAGGGCGTGGACACAGCTGCATTTTGCAGCTGCCCAAGGGACACAGAGATCCCACCACCAGCTGCGTCTGTCCCGGGCTTGTACCACAATAAACCATGAGAGCTTTTAGCGGGCGTGCGCGCAGAACGGGACAATAAACTTCCAGGCCAGAACCAAGGGACGATGCCAGGCCGGCTGCGGACCACAGGAGCAGCGGCCACGTGTTTTACGACTCAGGGAGGATGCGACAAGAACCCCAGACACGTGCAGAGATGGTGCAAGTCGAATATGGTGATTGAGCCTACATAACCATGAGAAGGAGGACCAAGCGGGGCAGTCGGCCGACGGAAACGGAAGAGGACGGAGCGAATCCGCGAGCAGACGTCAATGGCAGCCGGCCGTCGTCAGGCGCAGAGTACTGCGTGGACCCGGGAAGATGGAACTTCGAAGCCCGGCGCCGAGACGCCCACCAAGTGCGAGAGCAGTTCCAGGTCGCCAGCCGAGGGAAGACAGCGCCGCAGTGTCAGATAAGTAGTTCTACACCAAGTGTGAAGAATCTTCCCCCCCCCACGACGCCAGTCACGGCGTCAAACCATACGTAGCCGACATAGAAAAAGGGGAGGAGAGTTNCCGCAAAATCGCTGCGCCAAGTATCATGTAATCTACGTACAGAAAAGAGAGGGAGTTTGTCTCGTGAGTTCATGTACCAGTTAACCTGTTCAAGCAACAATAAAACTCGATTATGTGAACTCGCAAATAAAGTGTATTTTCTTAGTAAATTGGACCTAGAGGCAACAGTGTCGACATATTCCTATGCCCTATCACTGAGGGCTAGCATCAAGTGCTGGCGCCTCACGCCGTAGAGCAGATTCAATACCTACTTCCAAACTTCAGCATTTGGCAGGTATCAATTTTTGGCACCCAATTAAGGGGCACGCTGAAGTCTGTATAGATGGAAGCAAGGATAAGCTAAATTACCCGGGATAAAGGGGACTGTGCTCCGACCAAGCAGCTAGCACATTTACGACTTCGAGGGGGTCATAAAATAAAATAAAAATAAAAATACTATTATCCCTTGTGGCACCCAGTTACCAACAGTATAACCGAAAAAGGGAGCGAGGTAGGAACCCAGGCGAAAATGGCAGGCTGCAGATGTGCGCGGAGTTTAGAAGAAAGGGGGAGTGCGCAGACCCAGGAATAAGGGGACGAGGTATGGACAAAGTCATCCCCAATTAACATACAAACGCATATCGAAAGCAGGGGGCAAACGAGGGAGCAGTGCAGAGCCCCGCGATGCCAAGGCATGGGACTATACATAGTACAGTGCCGCAATTGCTCGCGGCGGCAATGCAATCAATGTATCGGCTGGCCGGATGTTTTCCGGCCGACACAAGGAACAGAGTACCAGTGCCTTGATTGTCAGGAGCCGCAGACACAGTGCGAACTCCTGAATTGCCCGGGACACAACACGCACCTGACTCGGTGCGCTACCTGTACACAGGCATTCCACAACCTATGTGTAGGGTGGCCCGAAGGAGCAGAGGGCACGAGAGGCTGGGTATACCAGTGCGGGGTGTGCCAGAAATGGACAAACAGGGATCTCCCTTCAAACGCAGACCAAACCCGGGACACCCGGGTAGAGGGAAGAAAAGGAATAGGGGAGGAAATGGTCCTGCCGGAGTTCGCAGGAAGACCTCACGAAGATCCAGAACGATTCATACAGAATTGCGAACACGAGTTCTGGACAGGGGTGTTCCCAGGAAGCGGTGGGTGCAGAAGGCACGCGAACAATTAAAACAAGCCGCCCTCAGCTGGTGGGACAGGTATGGGGAGTTTATAACGACATGGGAACAATTCGCTGCCCGACTGAGCAGCAAGTTCGCAGGAGAAGAGGTGATAACTGGGCTACGAACCGAGNTAACAAAAAAACGAGGAAGAGGTAGAACTCTTCATTAGGAGGAAGGCGCAAATGTATGCACGCATCGCACCAGAAGGAACGGAAGCGGAGGGAGTTTGCATAATTACGAGGCTATTAATACCAGCCCTAAGGAGCGTCCTTCGCCACCCACGGGCAATAAAAATGGAGGAACTCGTGGAGCGGGCGAGGGAGGCAGAGATCGATTACTGCGAAATGCGCGCAGTAAGGGTCGGGACCAACCTCCCCACGCCCCTCCCTGCCGTCCGCCCAGAGCGCATAATACAGAATAGCGCCGACAAAAGCGAAAACAGGGGCCCTCCGCAGTGCTGGTACTGTCCCGAGAGGCATCTCCACCGGAACTGTCCCAACATAAAAGCCTGGGTCGCTGTAGAAAGGGAAAGAGCCACCCGGAACGCCCCCCTTGGAACAGAGAAGGCGATGCCCCAGGGACGAGGGGCGGGAAACGCCCCCGCCGGGGCCTTGAGCCACCCTGCGTCCCCGGCATAAATAAAAGGGTGAGGCAGAAATACATAGTGGGCGACCCGGGATCGGGCACGCAAGCCCCTAGGATAGATGCCCGGATTAATGGACACGCCGTCAAGGCGATCTCAGACACCGCCGCAGCTGGCAACTCTATCAGAAGCCAGCTGCTGACGCCAGAACAAAGAAAAGCGACGAAGAAGGACGCCCGACACGTCCAGATGGCCCTAGACAGAATCCTGCCTGACAATAGAGGGAAAAATCACCTTGCCAGTAGACACAGGGGTCAAGACAGTAGCCACGGAGTTCTTCTGTGCCCCGCAGTTAGCGGAAGAAGTGATCCTCGGGCAACCATGGCTGTCGAGCCAAGGCTGTATGATCGACTGCGGGCAAAGGCGTTTATATACCTGGGCAGGCGGGACAGAATGGCCATAAACTGGGAGGCTCCCGTGAACACGGAAGGACCAAGAGCCATATCCGACAAGGAGGTGAACCACCAGCTAAGACCCGACCAGCTGCGGGCGTTAGTACGAATAATGAACACCCATGTGGCGATATTCGGGAACAACGGCCGATTACAACAGACCACAGCCATCCAACACGAAATCTGGGTAAAGGATGCGCGCCCCGTATACTGCCGCCCAGGTAACCCGTCAGCCCACCGCCGACAGATCATCCTCGACCAGGTGGCCGAAATGAAGGAACAGGGGATAGTGGAGCCGACTGACTCCCCATACAATGCCAGGGTAGTGCTCGTACCCAAGAAAGGTGGGGAACTCCGATTCTGTGTGGACTACCAAGCCCTAAATGACATCACACACCCAATGGTCCCGCCCGCGATAAACATCGCAAATATGCTCCGCGACCTAGGGGACGCACGTATATTCTCCACATGCGCAGCGGATACTGGCAAATCCCCGTGCACCCAGAGTCCCGTAAATATAACGCGTTTACCACCCCAGAGGGCGAAACACTGCAGTTCCGAGTAATGCCCTTCGGCTTAAAGAAAGCATCTTCCAGAGGCTTATGTCGGCTGTGGTACTGACCGGCTACAGCGGACAATTCTGCCTGGCGTATCTGGATGATGTCATTGTGTATTCCCGCACATGGGAGGAGCACCAGGTACACCTGAGAAAGGTGCTGGAACGATTGGAGCTCCACGGGCTGACGTGCCGACTGGAGATGTGCCATTTCGGCAAAACCCAGGTCGAATATCTAGGGCGCATAATCACCCCTGAAGGGAATTACCCAACAGCCGAAAAGGTGCGGGAGATCGAAGACGCCAGGGTGCCGACAAACCGGAGACAATTGAGGCTATTCCTGGGACTGTGTAATTGGCTCCGCGACTTCATCGAGGATGTCGCCCCTCTTATGGCTCCCCTCAATGAGCTGCTACCCAAAACGGCTCGCTGGAGGTGGAACGACCAACATGAACGGGCCTTCCGAGAGATTAAGGCGCGGTATAGTGACGTAAGCGTGTTATATCGCCCTATGCTTGGGTTACCACTAATCCTGCAGGTGGACGCAAGCGGAACCGGAATGGGGGCGGTTCTGTATCCAGAGCAGCCACAGCGCCCATGACGAATCATCGCATACGCCAGCACTATGCTCAAGGAGGCCGAACGACGGTACCACAGTAACGAGCAGGAGTGCTTGGCGGTGATCTGGGCGGTCCGCAAGTACCGCTACTATTTAGAGGACAGGCCCTTCGTCATCCGGACCGACAACAAGGCTCTTACTTGGCTAAGAACCAAGAGCAGCGAGAGGGCAAAATTGGGGCGGTGGGCGTTGTTCTTAATGGAATTCTCTTTCACAATAGAGCATTGCCCAGGGTCTGCCAACGAGCTACCCGACGCCTTATCCCGACAACCACAAGGATCAGACCAGAACAGAGGGGCGGACAACTGGGACCGTATGCTTCCCGTCTCCCCACCGAAGTCTCCACAGCCCGGGCACATGGGGCTGCAACTAATTAAGTTCCGGGAGAACAAGGAACTGCTACAAGACCTACAGCAGGCCGATCCCGCACTACCGGGACTAATGGAGAGGCACCCCGAGCAATACGAGATAAGAGACGGGGTAGTCTGAGCCAGGACCCACCCGCGAGCTGAGCAGTGGAAGGTCTGGGTCCCCAAAGAGTTACGACCCAGCCTCTGCGAGCACCATCACGACCATCCCCACGCGGGACACCCCGGGTGCCAAGAAACATTAAGGGCCCTGACCACCCGATACACCTGGCACGGAGTCGCGCAGGAAGTCCAAGAGTACGTCGCCAGATGCCAAACGTGCTGTGCAAACAAGGCATACCCGGTGCCAAAGACGCGGTATACGCCCAGACGACCGAAGACTCCGTGGACGCACATCGCCGCGGACATTATGGGCCCCTATCCTAGGACACCCCGGGGAAAACGGTACCTGCTCGTCGTAACCGACCAGTTCTCCCGGTGGACGGAAGCCTTCCCTATACCTAATCAGGAAGCAGGCACAATTATCCGACAAATGGAGCGGGAGGTTTTTCCCAGGTGGGGGTTCCCAAAGTGTGTCCTAACGGAGAACGGCTCCCAATTCACCAGCACAAAATGGGCGAAGGCGTGTGAAACATGGGGGGCGGAGAACTGGACGATGCCCGCATATCACCCCCAGGCCAACCCCACCGAACGCCGGAACCAGGAGCTGAAAAAGAACCTGCTAGTCCGGATGGGCGACAACCATGCACAATGGGACATGCACATCCCAGAGATACTATAGACACTGCGGCGCCGGCACAATGACGCCCTAGGCACTTCGCCCAGCCTACTTATCCTTGGGTACAATCTCCACCGCCCAGGAGAATGGCAGTGGGAGACCAAGGCGACCGAGCTGCCCAGCCCCGAAGCCGTAAGGAAAGCAGCAATCTGAAGAATGAGCACGGCGCGGAGAAACCAACAAAGGTACATCCGACGCAAGTATCCGGGAAAACCCGCGACGAACACCACCTACCTGAATGCCAGCATGTATTTTTGCGCAAGCATCCTCTGAGCCGGGCCAGTGAAAAATACTGTGCAGGGTTCACACCGAAATGGGAAGGACCGTACATCATAGCGGGGCGCCAAGGGAATGTCTACTGGGCGGAAGATGAAATGGGAAAAATGCGGAAGGTAGCGAGGGACCAGATACGCCCTATACCCGAGCCTCGCACTCAGGACCCCAGGAAAGCCAAGCGGGACTGCCCAGAAGAAGCCAGTAATATGCCACTTGCGCACGGGACGAGTAGTAAGGACAGGGGTGAATGGGCAATGAACGGGCAGCAGACCGCGTGGCGGCGACGGTCAGAGGAGGTAACCCCATACCTGAATGACGCCCGGGCCACGAGGCCACGGGAGCGAGGAACCATTGACGGGAGGCCGGGGGAGAAAGGGTGGCGGGTGGCGCGCGGGAGCGAAAGATGGCGGGGAGCGAACTGAGGAGGGACAGGTACTCCGAGGACGGAAGGAACAGGCGGCCAGAACCAGCGAGGGAGAATGTGAAGAGGAGATACTGCGCGAGCTCGAGGGGGAGCCGGAAGCGCACACACAGAGAAGGACGGACGAAGGAGAGAGGCTGGACGAAAGAAAAGATGGCATCCAGAAGCGAACAAGCATTGAGGAGAGAGAGAGAGAATCCAACCATGGCGTAATTGCCGGGACCGGAGAGACGCGAGCGAAGAAAATTCAAGACGTCCTCTACAGGGGAACACCGAGGGAGAATCGAACCCGGGAGCAGTGGAGGTACCCGAGGGAGATGCGCCCACAGCCCCGACAGACGGCGCCCAGCCTCCTGCCGGTGAGGGACGCTCCCTGCTGCCACCGATGGCCGCGGAAGCAGCGCCTGGGACGGACGGGACAGACATCACGGCGCCTATAGGCCACGCACCATCCGAGGGCCCAGCTGACGAGATCACGTCTGGGGCGGACGAATCACGGAGGGTACAGCCATGGCGCAGCTGTCGAGAGGGGGAGAGGCCCCATCTCTACAGGGATCGCCGCACCTATAGGCATCGAGCAGCCCAGGGGCCTAACTGAAGATCCTAGACACAGACTCTATGCGACGCAAGTGCGAGTGTGTACCGTGTGTCGCCCACAGAGAACCACCAGGGCGCGAAGCCCCCCATCAGACACAGAAATAAGTGCAACAAATAATAATTTTTTTTTTATTATTTTTTGTTTACCGAAAGTAAGGAACCAATTAATTTCATTAATTAAAAAAAAAAAAAACCGCAAGTGCGAAGTGTGGAGAGGCCTTTAGCCAACTGATAAGTCAATGTTGTAGTGTAATTATGTGTTCAAACATGCACAGTGAAAACCACGAAAGACCGCAACAAAAGTGGCAGGACATCTGTCTCATTATACCCGAGCTAAATTCATCAGTAGCACTGTTTTCCAGTTACTGATTGTTTGCACTTGTGTGTCCCCAATTAATAGATGTTCACCGATGTTTGTATTTTGTTTACTTTTTGTTTACCACTGTAAAGCATTGCTTACGAGAGTTGTTTACCGATGTTTACTTGTGTTTACCATTGGTAAGTTATGTGTAGAAAATGGGAGAATGTTATAGTTAGATATACAAGAATGTTTAGAAAAAAAAGTTACAGGTTTTTGTGTGCAATAACCTTAATAATTTTTAATTACCGAAGTTTGGTTAAGGTGCATTAAAGTTTGTTGGTTCGTGACACAAGGAAAATTCTGAGAGTGAATATATAAAGAGTGTACTTTTTTTGATCATTGTAATGTTCATATACCAGTTACTGGAGGTATATAGTAGTATTTAAAGTGTTACTGAAAAAAAAAAAAAGCTGTTAGCTAAATATAGGGTAGAGAACCATAGTTCATAGTTGAGTTAGTTAATTTCTCAATTGTCATGGCTTATGACGTTGGCTGTAATTTTATAATACGTTTTTGTTTTATGAGTGGGCCGCTTGTGACGAATATATTTCGCGTGACGACGCTGAGGGCGAGAATCATGGTTTTAAATCAGTCGCTTTTATCTTTTGTCACGTTTTACTACAGAAAAAAGTCCGTAGGGCAGTAAGAATCGCTTGAAAAACGAGTAAGAATTAGAAATTTTTAATCTACGAGGTTAAAGGCCCGGGAGTGGCCGAAGCTCCGGCCAATGACGGGGCTCTCGCAGGCCGCGCGAAATGGCCGCGCGGGCGTGTGAGACGCGAGACGCGTGGTGATTACAGGTAGTGTGTCGGGAAAATTAAATGTTTTATTTCAATGGCGCGAGTTGGGTAGAACGAAAGGTTATGTTATGTAAACGGTCCGAGATAACTTAGATTATTTTTAAGTGACCCATTTATAGGTTAAACTGTGATTTTAAAGTTCTAAAATAAAACTTTTTTGAAGAAAATTTCTACAAGTGGCAAACATTTTTTACTGTCTTTTTGAAATCTTTAGCTTAGAGTGTTAGTAAGAAATTCTTAAGGTATGTAGTGGTTTTATGCGGTAAAGTAGCGGTGCCGCAGTATCCAAAGACGTTTACATTCGCCTGATTTTAGCTCGCCAGAGATTGTGAATAAGTTGTGTGATAAGTGTTAGTGTGTAAGGACTTGTAAATAGTTATCGTGTAATGTTAGGGTGTAGGGAGATTGTGAATAAGTTGTTTGATAAGTATTAGTGTGTAAGGGCTTGTAAATAGTTATCGTGCAATGTTAATGTGTTGGGAGATTGTGACTAATCTATGTGACCAGGGTTTATTTTGTTTGTACTTTTTGTCAATTTTCAAAGTGTGAGACAACTCCCCCCTGCCAGCATTGCCTAGGGTTTGCGGGCCTGCGATGTTCTGAAATTGTAAGAGGGTGTGCCCCTCACAAACTGGTTTGTGACGCAGAAGCCCTAACTTTCCCTCAGACACATTGCTAGGGCCACGCAACAGAGTATGGAGGGGGACCGCCCCTCTCCACCCCTAACGAGGTCAGAAGCAGAAGGCCGCCCCAGCTGCTCTCGCTGCCTCCCGGCAACGCAAGCGCAGTGCCGCGCGCACGCACAGAACCGCGGTTAGCCCAGAGGACAACCATAAGAGTAAGAAATGCAAGAGCGTGCACTGACAAAGAGAGCGGTGGGGAGTTTGACGCATTCTGCGTCTCTATATTTTAATCGTCAGAACACACGTTCTGGCGAAGCTCGCAGGCGGACGACCGCAATAAGGATTAAGAGTTTTGTGGACGTGCCGGAAGAGTGACGCCAGGAGCCTCGCAGCTGCAAAGGTGCTTTCTGCACCTGCAACTGTTCCTGCACGTGCATACGACATCTGGAGACAATTGAAGGCACCAGGGCGCGGACACAGCTGCATTTTGCAGCTGTCCAAGGGACACCGAGATCCCACCACCAGCTGCGTCTGTCCCGGGCTTGTACCACAATAAACCATGAGAGCTTTTAGCGGGCGTGCGCGCAGAACGGGACAATAAACTTCCAGGCCAGAACCAAGGGACGACGCCAGGCCGGCTGCGGACCACAGGAGCAGCGGCCACGTGTTTTACGACTCAGGGAGGATGCGACAAGCACCCCGGACACGTGCAGAGGTGGTGCAAGTCGAATATGGTGATTGAGCCTACATAACCATGAGAAGGAGGACCAAGCGGGGCAGTCGGCCGACGGAAACGGAAGAGGACGGAGCGAATCCGCGAGCAGACGTCAACGGCAGCCGGCCGTCGTCAGGCGCAGAGTACTGTGTGGACCCGAGAAGAAGGAACTTCAAAGCCAGGCGCCGAGACGCCCACCAAGTGCGAGAGCAGTTCCAGGTCGCCAGCCGAGGGAAGACAGCGCCGCAGTGTCAGATAAGTAGTTCTACACCAAGTGTGAAGAATCTTCCCCCCCCTCCCCACGACGCAAAATCGCCGCGCCAAGTATCACGTAATCTACGTACAGAAAAGAGAGGGAGTTTGTCTCGTGAGTTCATGTACCAGTTAACCTGTTCAAGCAACAATAAAACTCGATTATGTGAACTCGCAAATAAAGTGTATTTTCTTAGTAAATTGGACCTAGAGTCAACAGTGTCGACGTATTCCTACGCCCTATCACTGAGGGCTAGCATCAAGTGCTGGCGCCTCACGCCGTAGAGCAGATTCAATACCTACTTCCAAACTTCAGCATTTGGCAGGTATCAAGTCTCTACAGTACTTTTTAAAAAGTTGTGCATTTACTGTGTTGCTGGTTGCATCACTATAAGGAGATCCACTTTACTTATACCTTAAAGATTTTAAATTCACAAGCATATGAACTGACATACCTCAAAGAACTAACGTCAGCCACGTTATGCGAGTAAGAATTGTCGGACGATTCCAGACAGGCCGAACTGATTCCAGACAGGCTGAACTCACATGGTAGTATATTGAGTGAGCTATTTCTCCCCC
This sequence comes from Clitarchus hookeri, assembly GCA_002778355.1. Classification (NCBI taxonomy): domain Eukaryota; kingdom Metazoa; phylum Arthropoda; class Insecta; order Phasmatodea; family Phasmatidae; genus Clitarchus; species Clitarchus hookeri. Next base: position 48,042 of record NQII01007505.1, read on the forward strand.
CTAATTGCAAGAAACGAATTTCACATTATTCGATAGCGTGTTGACACTTGTACGTCACGGAGTGTCGTTCCACAAGTCTGACGGAGGCTTCTACGAGGTGGAAACGTCAGTCGATCCTTCAGCCACGATATGGTTATATGGCTTAGGGTTGTTCAAGAGTACATTTTTTCTAGGATTTAAGGATATTTTATAGTTTCGGAACACGATATCGATGATAACATACTATTCGTACAAATTTCAGAAATTTATTTGAACACAAAGTTTAGATCCATGTAGTATTTTTATTGAAGTGACCGGAGTGGGATGTTGCAATTTCATTTAAATAAGACACTAGGTTCACATGCATTAAGACTGTTACCGGGTTCGAAAGCAATGAGAATTTGGTATGGGGAAATTCATGTTAATGAAAATCTGTTTTTTGAGGTTAGTTTTGAAGTTATAAACTTGAAACAAAATCCTAGGCGTGAGAAATTATAATTTCAAGCTCTTTATTAACACAAATATAACAATTTATTTTTCAGTAAATTTTTATTTAATTATTAAGTTTTTTGATCCTTCCAGGAAATGTTAGACAAGGTTGCTACAGGCTGTTAACGGCAAAGCGAGCATTTTAGAAATCAACCTTTGAAAAATATCACTGCTCGTACCTGCGTATATTTTAAAGGGCACACTGACTGACACGCGCCCCGTAAAGTTGGCAGTGTCGGAGAGAAAGTAGTTCCGTACGTTAACGTTACATAAAAAGGGCTAAGGAAAACATATGTGCTTACTGAAATATTTCATTTTACTTTTTGTTTATTTAATGCACATAAGTGTAAGAATAAAATATTTACTTTTCTAAAAATTTTACAGTTGCTCTTGACCGATGCACGAATAAAGTGATGAGACGAATGACAATGTTAATTTTACATATAGCGGGAAAATACATATTGTGCATACAAGAAGATCTCAAGCAGGGCTTTAAAAAGTGTTCATTTTAACGTCAAAAGCCTATAGAAGCACGTATTTTTCTTCTCAAAAAGGCCGTGGTCGTTTATCTTTAACAGGAACACCAAAAAACAGAATTTCATTAACATGTATTTCCCTACACCAAAATTCTACTGCTTTCAAACCATGCGACAGGCTTAAGAGTTTAATTTCTGCGTATTTTAACTTGAAATTTTATCTTATGTATTAAAATTTAAATACGGGCGAACCACATAACATTTACCAAGAAAATTTATTACATTATAATAACATGAACAATTATTTAGATCTGTGGTCTGACATATTAATTTGTACCAATTGAGATTTGCATAAACATATATATAAATTTTAAATTCCTATAACTTGTTCCATTATTTTTTGAAAAGTAACTTTCTTCCATTTTCATACTTTTTTCAGGCTATTAATTCATATCACACAAAAAAGAAAAAGTCATATCCTGAAAATGTATAAAATAATTTTAGCCACTTGAAGGCCAGACAATGCAGTCAGAGCACAGCAGATTACCTTGCTATGAAACTGAAAACAGTCAGAGAAGAAGTATTTCCAAGAAAATGGCACACCGACCCTTGTGTCAAGTGAAACTATATGTCTGGAGGCCTGCTAGAAGTATCCCATTTTACCGCTGCTCACGAACCTCATCGGTTAGCGTGGTGCTGGACCAGGATACACTGGAGCAGTGATAAGTTCACGGAAGAGTCCCGGTTCAGTCTGCGATTCCCGGAGTTAACTTATGTCGAGAATGAAAAAGAAGGCGCAATCATGTCAATATAATTGAAGAAGACAATAATAGATGTAGTATGCTATTGGGCTTGCGTATACCCCTATAGCCTATGTGTTCGAATCTCGCTCTGAAACAGGTCAGGTGTAGAGAAAGGTCATCTTCCAACAACTTTTTTTTTTTTAGGAGAGCAGTGAGTGCACATCTCCTGTTAATGGATGGCAACGCTTGTTCATAAGGGGTTGCATTGGCGGATGACTATCTGGAAACAGAGGAATCACCTATTTGTGTTGGCTGGCCATGACCCCTCATCTTACCTCGAAAGAGCGATCTTGACACGTCACCGAGCATCGTATTGCGGGGCTCCCAATACCTCCGCGAACTATCCGGGAGATTCAAGTGGCCTTGGTAAAGGAAATAAACTCAACATCCCAAGAACTGATCGATAATATTGTTAAGATTGGCACCAATTATGGCATGTGTCATTGTCGTTTCCAAGAATGACCAAAAGTCATATTGACACTTTACATCATTTCCACACATCGATGGTGTGGAGTGAACAGTGTCGATCTTAATGTGGTCTATTATTGACAGACGGACTACCGAGTAGTAAGGCGGGGAGGGTGAATATTTTTTATGCATTCTAGAATCGAAACAGTGTTATTGTCCAAATCAGCGGGTTTGACTACAAATCTGTTGAAACTGCTACATTTGAATGGAATTCTACTGATTCCGAGAGAATTTCACTAGCCTGGTACTAAAACCTGAGTCAATTTCACTGATTCGTCAGAGACAACAGCTCATTAACTGAAGATTTAGAGTGTGGATATCCTTGGATGTGGTGGTGAAAGAAGCTGGTACATCTTACTGCATCCTATATTAGCAGAAGCGCACTACCTTATGCAATCCTTACATTTTGTACTGAAATATACATCAAATCGCATTGGTTATTGTATAGATATTAGGAATTTTCACTTAAATGCTGTAAATTATGTGGTGTCATAACTTGGAAAGTAGTTATTCATTTTTGGTAGTCAACATAGTACAGATGTAAGCCTAAATACACCATGTTATGAAGAGTATTCGAATACCTACGTGAAACTGTCCTGTAAGTATCCCTCGGATATACTGCCCAGCAGTGATCATAATAAGGGGAGGTGGGCCCACTCTTGGCATATATTACAGCTCTAACGCCGCGGGGGAGACTGTAATCCAAGTGTCGGGAAATTGAATGACTGACTATTCTTCCTGCAGCACTGTCGCAAATGTAGAAAGTGATGTGGTCGTTGTGGTCCGGCGCACAATCGCAGTTCTAGTTCATCACAAATGTGTTCGATGGGATTGAGGTCGGGGCTCCGGGCTTCCCGGTCCATTTCTGTAACTCTATTGTCCACAAACCACTCAAGAGCAGACCATGCTTTATGGCACGGAGCGTTGTCATGCTTAAACACACAATTATCATCTCCGAATTGGAATTATGCCTTAAACAACACGCAGCTGTTGACAAAAAGTGGCTGGTTAAAATGACCTAAAAGCCTTCCGCCTCTAACGTGACCCGTAGTATTACAAGAGGATCAAATCTCTTCCATGAAGGACACCCCCACGCTGTCACCCCACCTGCGCCAAATTTCACCATGGACACTATACAGGACGGCGTGTAGAATTCACCACACCCAAACCCTCCCATAGTACTGCCGCATGGTATAGCGTGATTAATCAGTTAAAATCACACATCTCCAGTCGTCCACGTTCCAGTAGCGCCGCTCTTTACACTACTGAATGCGGCCCTTCGCGTTCACAGGCGAAATATGCGGTTTATGACAAGTGCTTGAGCTTTGAAGAGTCCTCACAACTCTCGGCAATGTATTCATGGCGATATCTGCACAACTAGTGGCTCTACAGAATTCATGGGTGACAGTATCACACAGAGACATGCAATGTTTCCATACCACATTCTCCAGTGCTCGATGGTCCCTGTCGGTCAACACACATGGCCTCCGCAGCCATTGTTTTTGTTGAGGTTGTGCCTTCTCGTTTTTACTCACAATCACATCCCAGGCGGTCAACTTGAGTAACTTGAGAAGGGTGGAAATGACCCTGATGTGTTGCTTACTGACGTGGCAACTAATAACTACACTACGTTCGAAGTCACTGAGCTCTCTTACTCCACCCATTCTGTCGGTTTATTCTGTCGGTATCGCGTAACACAGACCAATATCGAGCCCTCTGCCTGCTTCTATAGCAGCAGTGGCGGTTGTTGTGATGTCTAGGCGCCAGTTTACATTTACAGATGGGTGTCCGAATACTTTTGATCAGATAGTGTGCTGTTTTACCGGAACTGTATTATTTTACAGATAATTTATGCAAATGTACAAACACACAAAGATAACAGTTTTCATTTAAGAATGAAATATTATTGTGCAGTTTTTTAGTACATTTGTTTGAATATCTCAAATTAGAAACTTCCACTTAAAACTAGAGTGAAATTATTACTTAAATTGCAAAAAACGAAAGAAAGGAAATTATATATTTTAAAAGAATTACAGTTTTATAATATGTTTTATAAATTAATTTATATTGTTACTTATTGAGATTATATATGGTTTAAACAGTGGCCAAGCTTTGGATAATTACATCGAAAAGAAATTCATTGATTGTGCATTCGTAAGTGCCTTGGAAGCTCAAAAACCGAAGGCACAACTCTGGTCTACAAAAGTCTACAGTTACTTAATAAATATGAATTAAACTAAGGTCAAATCAAACCGTTTGTACATATTAGCAATCAAAAGTAAAATAAAGATATTATGAAATTATATCTTACAGGAAGAGTGTTCTAATATAAATTCTGAGAATTTTCGCTTGTTGTTGCAGTGAAGCACCAGCTAACTTCGCTAATAGGGTCACAAGAGGCCAGAGGGGCGTGTTCGAGTTCTTGAGGGAGAGAGGTCTTAATAAAAATAAAAGAACCACATTTTATTTAAATTTATCCACACAGCTATTATTTACAACACTAGACTATCAATCTCCTCTATTCATCTTATTATTATCATGGAGAACAATATTTAATGTCTATCTAAATTCTAATTAAAGTTATTCTTAATGCCACTTTTCTGATTATAATAGTCACCTAATTCACACTCATTATTAACACATGTTCAGTCTGTAAGTTGCAATCATTAAAAATATCTTACACTCACACATTCAGTTCAATAGTCCCGCCTACCAGTCTCACTCTTCACTGCACCGATGCTCGCTGTTTGCAGACTTCACTCCTGCTGGTCCCTTTCGCCGCCGCTAGACAATGCTGGCTAGTCGTTTCGCTGGTCTTCGCTCACTCGTCACTTAAGTTCGCACAATCCCCCAAACTCTGAATGATCAAAAACTGTCGGCTCGGAGGCCCGCCTCGGCTTAAATATTCTCGGTGGCCCGATCTGGAACGCTCCCCGCACTCCGAGTCTCGCTGAGAGAGGCAAGGGCAATGAACCAGAAAATTATTTCAGATAACCCCAGAAATTCAATTCAGCCAAGGTCAGGAGTGCGCGGGTTGTGATAGGCTTATCGTAGTGGCATGCCGCGGAATCATTTGTGACTCGCTGCCTGCTTATCACATCACTACTCTGTCCTTCTGTTTCTCTTTCTCGCGCGGGACATGTTAAGGGAAGCTATGCAAAACAGAGAGTACGTAACAATAGTAATCCGGTCTGAACGAGTACCTATGAAATCTTAATAATGCAACATACTATTGTTTACGTCAATATACAACCAGGCTATGCTGACAATTCGCAAAATAGTAAAACCAGTATATTAAATCTGAAATTGGTGCACCCTGAAATTAATAGCATTCAGAAACGATAATATTGCACGCATTGATATAACACAATTTTAAAATTAAAGAAACTAACTGATTCTATCCCTGTAAAATCTAAGTATTATTAGGTTCATTTTACACAAGTCAACTGTTGACTTACGCTATATTTTTATCGCGCGTACTGTAGTTCTCGCTATTTATCAATGACTTTTTTTACATGGGCGTCTAATTTCCGTACAAAACTTTTGAAAAGTACAGTGGAAAAAAAAGTTAAAGAATTGGGTATTGGCTTTGTCAGGGACATGGTTGTGTGTTTTATTTGAACACATCTGCGTCAGCAGGTAGCCTAATGTTTTCTTTCGGATACGCGAATTAAATTAAAGTAACGAAATGAATACTTGGCTTTTATGGCTTATATCGACAGATCTAGACGAGATATTTCGTTTGGCTACAAAATCAGCGTTGGCACATCGGAATCGCGACATATACTGCCAGGAAATTTTCGCCCACGCCCAACATATTCGCAATCAGCCGCGAGCCCCCACTTTCGCCTCGCTCATACACGTTACCAAGTCAAGGTCATGCTCATATAGTAGTCGTATACCCGAGCGAAGGAGATCATATTTACTTAAATAATGTTATTAGCCACGAAGTTAGAGTATCGTTATGAATCACCCAGCAAACGTTACATCGCTGTTTTCGTCCTGATACCCCATATTTCGGTCTTATTTTAAAGACGTAATCACGTCAAAAATGGTCGTATTTATTTCGTAACACTTGAAAATTACCAAATTATTTGTCTAAAAATGCAGATTATTTTCATTAAAACGTACACTTAAACAATTTAATGGCATTTATGTAATTCGTACCAAAACTAATTAAATGATATTTCTCCTTTAGGGTCAAAAATATTTTCAGCTATAGTGCCCTGGTACACAGAATACACTGACTTTGAAATCATATAATTAGCGAAGAAATCTGTGGTCCTCAATATTAGCAGATGCTTAATTTTTATTTATACCTTCCTGAATACAGTCATTTGTGGTACCATTGTGCTCATAAGTGTATCTTTGTACCACATATTTTCATTAAAAATAATGTCTTAACAGCTCCCCATTTCTATGTATACTTAATGCTTATCAGTTTTGTTTATAAGGAAGACAGTAATGTGCTCGGAGTCTTCCATCATTAACTGAAAATTTAATTATGAGGTGGTAAAAAGTTGCCTTGAGATATAACGTTGAGGTGCGTGGTTGTAGTTCGAGGTACACACCGCAGTTTTGATTCTGTAGTAGGATACTCTCTATGACTGATTATTTATTAGTGTCTAGTCAGTAAATAAGAAGACATAAGCCCATTATAATTGGAAGTCTCGTTATCCTTTTGTGCGTATCCGTGGGATAAAAAGCCAATTTTTAAAATGTAGCTTGTGGAACCTGTGACGGAAGAAGTTTTGTCACATGTGCAATCATGTTATCATCTTTTAATGTGCAGGGTTAACAAGGTACTTGTCATGTTTTCCAGCTAACGAAAATACATGTTAGGGCAAAAGGAACGCCTGCTCAACACAGAGCTCAACCTGTCAAGACGCGCGACGCCTGTCATCACGTTTACCTGCACCTCATGCTTGTATGGCGGGTTGTGGCCCGAAGCCAGTTAGGTGTTGGTCTGCGCGCCAATACGTATTGTTATTGGAGAACAATTATGTAATTGAGCCAAAGCTTTTGATTGGTTGTTGATATGGTACTATGTTTCCAATTGTTCAGGAAGCCTGGCCTGTGACTCTAGACACGTGATACGCGTGAGGGGCTGTAGGCCGGATATAGGATATATAAGGCGCATGGCAAGCTGGTGATGGGGAGAGGAAGCGAGGAGCTGAAGGAAAACCTCGCCCGCCCTCGGGCAACCACCCGGAGACAGAATTCTTTTACAGTGGGATTATGAGCCCCTACCCCCCTTCTAGACATTATCTTTCGCCTTCGTACACTTGATAACACTGCATAAATTCTGTCTTTTACCTCCTGGCATGGAGAACTCACCCAGCATGTCTATCGTCATGGCTTCCTCCGTCGGCCGCGCCGGTTTACAATGACCCTTCCATGGGCTTAGTTGTAGTTTATTTGGTGGGGAGGGCCAGGCCACAAACGCTGGCATGGTACTCCAAAACCTCACTTGGCAGACTGATGCATGTTCCTCCTACACCCAATGTTTGTTTGTAGAGCGTATAGGCTCAGGGCCTGACAAGTCCTTAGAATCTACTCCCACTCCTAACTCCAGTAGTTAGTCTACTAACACAGGGTGCGCCCCTTCAGGGCCACCAAAAAACAGGGAATGGGAGATCATCGCCAAGTTCCCCGCGAATGACGGGTTGTGGTGAATCGGGACTTAAAATATTTCTGCAGAAAGAAGTGATGGAACAAGTCTCTAGCAGTGGTAAGTCGGGATTCCGAATTATACTACAGAATGAGAGTGGTGAGCTTGGACTTAGAATATATTAGGCCGACTGAAGTAAAGGACTAATTTATGGTAGAAGTCAGTTGTGACTTTGCATTTACATGCTGGAATAGTTGACTTTGTTTTGGGACATGTAATGGACTTAATGCGTTGGCGAAGATTTACTCTGGGATTTGGACTGCGGGAGTATGGACGTGGGAGAGAAGAGAGACATTGTCTTCCTAGACAGGGTTTGAGGAATATATGGTGCTGCTCCAAATATACCCTAGTGGAGAAGGAAAAGGGGCTATGGAGTATGGTATATGTTAATGAGATAACCTACTCGGAAGCTCAATTCGCAAAGCGAAGGGACTCTGAGGCACGTCGGTTGTTTGTCTAAAGGCAGAAGTGGGGTTCATGAGTAGGAGAAAGGAAGAGGATCTTTGTGTGACCGAGTGGATGACTGATGTTGTCTTTGCACACTGTGAGTTAGGGCAAGCACTATCTGCTTCTAATGGTGTTGGTTAGGAGAGTATCTCCGACTTTGCCTTGACTTGTGTGTGCTGGAGAAGCAATACCTACACTTTCGAGTGTACGGTGAAGGGAATACCCTCGGTTTACTGTGGTTTGTGGATAGACGTACGAAAAGTATGCAATGGAGCGATTCCAACACTATTAATGTTTGGCGAGGGGAATACTCTCGGCTCAAGTAACTGCAATGGAGGATATGTTTTTGTGTAGAGTGCTGAAGGAAAGATAGACAATTAGTTACATATTGTTATTTTGTATGATCCTCACGTCTATAGTCAAAGGCCTTGGCAGGCGATGTAAACTTGTAATCTATGAAGTTGTGTTGTTTTTGTATGGACAAAGATTTATGATTGTCACGTTTGTGTATAGTACTGTAATACCCGAAGTGTTGGTTGTTATTGTATGGCTAATGATTTATGGTGATCGTGTTTGCTTGTAATAGTCAGTATTGTATCCAAAGTAAAGAGTGGCACCATAATAAAGAATATAGTAACTTATATGAATTACTTGTTCAGAACAAAACAAAATATATGTTGTTAATTTGTGATTACTCCCGCACCACTCTGGAAGGCGAAAGTGCATTTGTCAAATTTTTTCTTATCCTTTTGTTGGTTTTTATATATAATTACTGCTTCTTATTCATTCCTTGTCCTTGTTAAAATGCGCAGGAGCAAGGTAGAGGTTGGGAGGGAAATTGTGGGTGCTGTGGGTTAGTGAAAAGAGACACAATCTCATATCATAGAACGAGATTTATGTTTATGTATTAGAAGGTATCCGTCAATTTGATCGCTTGAATCTATAACAAAATTTCCGGCTTCAGCAATATCGATAAGGGGTAGCTTCATTTGAAAACCAGATCGACATTCTCGGGTTGACCGACCGTAAAACTGACGAGGTACAGACCGCAACGCGAACAAAACATCGCTAATTCGAATATCCCCACACCTCACAACTCCAACCGCTTCCTATGTATTTCTATGAAAAGACTGCACAATTGCGCGATTTGTCGAGGTACCCGCGGTAGAAACCGAACGGTCGCGCAATAAATCAGATGCGCAGAGTAAAAGTTCGTTACCACGAGAAAGCCTTTATTAAGGAGAGATATAAGTCACTGCGATGTTACCAGTTTTTTAACTATAAAATTTATTCGGTATCATAACTGAAATTCCTTTTTTCACAGGGCGTAGTATACTGCCGGATAATAAAAATATCGCACACACACACAATAATGCATTGGATGGTACTGAAACTTCATAGAGACAGTGATACAAAACAGTAATAAATAATATCACAAAAACAGAGCAGCAGGACAATTACATGTGGATCTGTGGTATACCGTCTTGTAATCTTCAATAATGCGTCGTAGCCCCTCGCACTGCAATACACACTGCAACATGGTCTGGCATGCAATCAGGTATAATCATGCCGTCATATCGCACCGGGAACCCCGGCCAGAAATGGGAGCAAGTGGGGGCACAGGATCTCATCCACATACTGCTGGGCCGTCAATGTTCCATGTAATATGACGATAGCGGATCGGTTTTCGCCACTCGATAGCGAGATTGGTATTGTGAAATTCACCATGGGCCATTCACACCCGGGCGCGATGATCGTCAATTCCCACATAACGAAGCAGCACTCATCACTAAACACTACACATTGCCAGTCAGTGGCATTTCTCATTGCTCTGGCCTGGAACCATTGCAAACGGAGCCGCCGCTGTTGCAACACACATAATGGGTACATGAATCGCGGATTCACCTCCGCAGGGTATCGGGAAATGGTTCGTGGGCACAGATAAGCCCCAACACTGACCAGTATCGTGGACCGGGTCACCACGGGATCCCTCCGCACCTCGCTCCGCACGTGGTGTGTGATCCGTCAATCCTCTCGACTGGTAGTCGACCTCTTCCGCCCTGAGCCGGTACTCCGTGTGTGGGTGCCTTCACGTTTCCACTGATACCAACAATGTCACACAGTATGATCCGGACGATCTACATGGTGGGCGATACAAAACCCTTGCGGTTTTCAGCCAGATTACGCGTCCTCTCATGAGGTCCGTCAATTGCGTACAGCGACGTCTTTGGTGTATTCGCAGCACTATCCTTAATTCTATACTCTTGCTTGGTATCGTTCGCCGGTGCTAGCCGCGCCACTGCTGGGTGTACGGTCAAATGTAAACGCACCAACATGGGATCATGTACATACCAGCTCGTACTCTCGCAAACTTACACTTCGTTTCGTGGTTGTCGCATGGTTTCTTCGTGGTACACTATTTTCAGTGTTCGGCAGTGTATATCACTCACGTGATTGAACCACTGCATTATCAATGGAGCACTTTTATTTGTTTTACCATGTTGAATAAATAAGAATGAACTGTTGATTACATTTTGAGAAAGACCGCGGAAGTGTTATTAGTACAATAATTAGATATAATCGCCTCTAAAATATAATTAAATAATTTTATAAGCCCCAAAAAAAATTACCAATTTCAAAATAATTTTCAAACATAAGTAACTGCCAAAATAATGAAATCCCAGATGGCATGCAACTGCCTCCCTTGAACTATCTAGACCGGTTCCCAGCCTTAGGTAAAGCACACATATAATGAAAGAAACAAAGATATAAAAATAAAACATTATGTGGTTGTGAAAAAATTAGGCTCCACGTCCGTTTCCTTACTCCTCAACTTCAAGCTGCCACTACCATGAACGAAATATTAAAACGTTTTCAAAAAGTTTTGATAATGTTTTAATTCTGTAAAACACATAATTAAATATCTACTTCAGTATTATCCATTAGTGTTACAGAAATTGTAATCCATACCAGAAATAAAGCAACATGCAGGATGCAATAACACACTCGCTTATTATATATATGTATGTATACGTACATATAAAGGTTTATATGTATATAGCATATCATAGTTCTTCTAAAAATGTAACTGAAAAGTATGTGTTACATATAAAATGACTATATATTATTTTTAAACTTTACCTGACTCTTAAATTTACGTTACTCATAAATTTCCTTTACTTTCGCCATTTATAAAGTTATTTTTGAAAAGTAATCCTTTCCGAGAACACGATGTGGGTGTTGTAGTTCCTCATTTTCAAAGTATTGTATGTGTTTAAAATGCTTATGTGTGTTAAAAGCCTTATTTATTGTCACTGACTGAGAGCACTTCGTTTCTGTGTAAACTTGTCAAAATATGACATAACAATCACCAACAACTTGGCTTTCATGGATCACACAAACTGAGATGGAAATATAATCAACAAAATAACACTTTCAGTATGTCTTTAAACGGCCAGAATGTGACTTTTGTTGCTGAAATAGAATTTACCTATACGCTATACCTTCTTACATGTTTGCTTCATTTTAAAAGTTTATTTTAAAAAATCAGTATGGCCCTTTAAAATACACAGGCTGCTTTCTTTAACTGCCTAAAAAGAGCGAATGTTTGTCTAGTTAAATAAAATCCCATTGTTTTAGTCAATGATATTTTACTTATTATATAAGAAATAAAATTTCGAAATACGCTTTGACGTCATAAGATCTGAGACCTTATGGCCCAATTGCAGTTTAAGGGGGCTTCTACTTATTTGAACGATGCCGTAAAGGATCGGGTATGACATTGATTCTAGCAATATAAGATAATGGAAAGCATTGATGCAACTAGTCATTCCGTGCGGATCATCTATATCGTTTCACGTATATGATGGCTTCCTTTTCATGAAATTATTTTTGTTATACAGCTATATGCACTATATGGAAATTTCCCAAAATTATCGAAAACTTTAAACAGCCAAGAAAGTGTAACACAATCGTAATGCTCTCTCTTGAAGTAATCAATAACAAACAGTTTTGTTATCGCCATGAAACATTTAGCAAAGTTGCATAATAACATATAGCGACGATAAACTCTTTTTCCTATGAATTTCGAAGCATATTTATTGCATCTCGAGTTTCCTATTGTTGACGTCTCCAGCTCTGTCTACAGTCGCAGCGGTTTTGAAAGAAAATTTTAATATGACAGAAATGAATCGTATGGTAGAAATTCCTGTGGTGAGCTTTTGTAATTTTTTTATTTTTATTGCGGAGTGCGTTTTTGTTATTCTGCTACATTTTCGTTCTTCACCCTCTCCCTTTCTTTGAGACACCATTTATCTCGTGCATTATTTATGCGGTCTGCAGATGCGGGACTGGTATATATATACTGGTATATTATGACAGGCAGAGGGCAACTCCAACGCTTTACGGTTTCACAGCAGAGAAATAGGTAGTGTCCTCACTTTAAATGAAACTTTTCGTTCTGTTTTGCACAATTAGGTTTTTAAGTACGTGATAAAAATGTATTCCTGTTTAAAATAAAACTTTTCGTTAACAGGCTGATGTTTATTTTAAGATATTCACGAACTACAAATTTAAAAAAATCTGAGTTACTATTTTCTAGCCATGACGTATAACACTCACACTATATCGAGCATTTCGTTTGCATTGCAGGATGACCTCGATAATAAATGCAGATTTACTCGGTTATGTACTGTTTTATTCTGAGAGAAACGTGAATAAAAAACAGAAAATTGGAAGCAACATATTTTCATGCTTTATGATAGTTAAACTATGGACAAGGGGAAATAGTAGGTGCGAGATTATCATTTACGTCAAACCATGCTTGAAGTCGTACAGCGCGTTAACATTGGTCTTAGGGCCATGTGATGACCTAGTGATGACCTGATTGCTAGTGATAAAAAATCACACGAGTTAACATGTTCAAAACCTATTATGAAATATGCATAACCCTGCCTGCAATGGTAATGAGTGTGCGCACTATAAATGCTCATTACTTTGATTCTGTGGCAAACGCTGTTTGCTTTACATGAAATGTAATTACAAACAAGTAAAAATGTATTCCGTTGTTTGTGCCTAATGAAAAGAAATGTAGTTTAAGTTTTTTTTCCGTACAAATATTAAAACATAGTTTATTTGTAGAAATAAATAATTTACCTTAAAAAAAGTTATGAGTAGGGGAAGCGACGTGTCGCTGCAGAAGTTGACTGTTCGTAAATTTTTGCAACGTTCTCTGTACATATGTGAGTTTTTCTTTAGTCATTAACATTCGTCGTCGTGCTTACATTTGATAACCTAGAGAAAACTGTACTACAATCCTGAATGATAGTGATTAATCTGCAAACAGTTAATCCCTGTCAAAAATGTGTTAGCAATTCATAAGAAAAGCCCGACATCACAGTACAAAAAGTTGACGCTAGGCTGAAGGCAGATATGGATGCTGCTCGTATGCAGACTCAGTGACAAAATTAGGCTGTCAAGTAAGAATATTTTGCTAGGAGACCCTCAAACTTGAAAGTCAACCTTGTCTACTCAAAATGTTCCATTACTGTCAAAACTACGCCTAGAACTATAGTTATATGTAAACGTAATACAAAGTCCCCACATTTAAGTATATTTCGTTGCGTGAAAATATTCAATATTAATTTAGAATTTTGAAAAACCGAGAAGTATTAAAACACTCGTAAATTCTTAAATTCACAAAAAAAGTGTTAGTGTATATTTTTTGGAAAAATTAAATTAACCTGCCAGTGTAAATACTATCGAATAGGTGGGAAACGCATTGCCACTAGATGAGTATTGAGCTGAGGTAACACATGAATACAGTAAGTAGAGGAATTATGGGGACTTTGGCACATCGGGATCTGGGACCAGAGCGGCGGAGCTGTTCGTGCTATGTCATTCCGGTCGGTGGCCATCTTGGACTTAGGTGACCTTGACCTTGACCCCGGTGACTTTCAATATTTACCCCGGTAATCTTTGACCTGGACTCCGGTGAACTTTGACCTTTAAAAACCTAAAAAAAAAAAAAAATTAAAAAAATTGTTAAAATTTATAAAATAAATTATTTAAAAATTGCTAAAAAATTAATTATTAAAAAATTTACTATAAAAAAATATTTAAAAAACTTACATTTCTGGAAGCCTCTCTTGCCACCACCAGCCAACACCAAAACTCATTCTTTCGTGTGCGGAAATTTTGGTTTTTATCGTTTGTAATTTGTTTATACATTGCTGGAAGACGCCATCTTAATTTTTTGTTTGACATTTGTTTATACATTGTTGGAGGACACCATCTTGGCTTTTGCGTTTGTCAATTGTTTATGCATTGCTGGAGGCCGCCATATTGGTTTTCATAGGTTTCCAACACCTAGGTGGTGCTAGTGTTTTAATTTACCCACCAGGCAATTTGTCGATTTAGCCACCAGGTGGCAGCCATATTTGTTTATGTATTTAAAGTATAGGTAGCGCTGTCAGCGCCCTCCATGTTGGATTCTATTTTCAACACATAGGTGGCGTTAATGTCACGTTTCAGCCACCAGGTGAACTGTCGGTACTTATATGTATAAGAGTAGAAAAAATGTATAATTTTTTATTCGTATTAAAAAAAAATATTTTTTCAATCAACAGTATACCTACATGCATGATGCGGGATTTTGATTACAAGCATAATTTGTTAAATATGTATTTTTTATTAAAAACTTTAAGATCGATTATAAAAAGTAATTTTTCTTTTTAATGATAATTAACCATTGCAATCGAGTATTTATTCAATTACTCCTCACCCCACCACTGTAGTCTAACCAATTATTCAACCTCGCTTAATCCCTTACCACTACGGCTCTCGTTTTCAGCACTGGCCGCCAGAGCATGCTGGTGTGGGAAAAGTTTATAATCGAAACAGTGTCGACCCTCGGCACAGTTGTTATGGGTACCTGGGCTTGCCGAAGCGACTTGGCAAGTCTTAAAAACAGCTGCGAGCTTCTCATGCTAAAAATATTTTGGGTGCGGAGGGGGAGGGGGTTAGCTTTTCTTAACCCACCGCAATCAAATGAAATATAACTGGGTGTACAAGAGCCCCCCTCACCCATCAGGGGCTTGTACTAACACCGCGCTGAGGAGCTGGCTTCAGTGATGATATGAGCGGCTGCTCGGCACAGTTTCTCATCTGATGCCAGAAGTGACAGATCACTCTCTCACCCCTCATATTTTAGCATTATGACTGGTAAGTTCAGATATTTAATTACAACAGGTCGCAGGATATTACCAAGCGTGCACGAAATACGCATATATTTTCCCGCGAAATTTTAAATCGGCTCAAATTTCGAGTATTGGTTTGGGCCAGCTAGTCACTGGAGGAATATGTAACCTCATAAAATACTGTACTAAAACTTACTTTTTTTTAATTTATATATTTCCCACTTATCTAATTTGCAAAGGCTTTAATTTACTACCCGTGACGCTACTGTAAAACGTCGCTTGCTTTCACCAAATGTGTTCGAAGACACTAATAGTAGGAATGTTAGAATATTGCAGATAGAGTGACATATAAGCGTGTAAAATGTGGTATGGCATTTGCTAGGCGCGACAATTTTCAGAAGCATGTAAAAACCTGCGTACCAGTTGGACCTTCACCTGCCAAAATCCGCCGTGCACAGACACCTTCACAGCAGCGTACGAGTGTACTTCCCACAAAACCAAGGGTTCAGGATGGGCATCCACCATCGTGCCAGCAACCATCACACCAAGAATCGTGGCAGGGTCTGGGTTGGTTAATGACAATGTTTTCGTGGAGGCTCAAACTTCATTCCATCACAGTCTAAAGACCTATGCCCCCACAACGAGAGCAGGTATTCGAAGGATAATTGCACATGTTTAGTTTGAATGGGGGAAAACATCGCTGTTGGCTCTTCACATAAACACACCACCAAAAAATTTAAATGTAAGACTTGAACGTGGATCTGTAAACCTGACCCTATTCAACGAAAGGAAGGTATTCGAATCGAAAGGCAAGATAAAGGAAATACTGTAAAACGTCATACTGGAAATATACGTCACGAGAAAGAAACATACAAAGAGCGTATTTCGGGGTAAATATTACCGATAAAATCAATCACCGAGTGCCCCATCCCCTCTAAACAACATGCTTGCCCCCCACCAAAGCAAAAAAGTTGTCTAAAATTTATGTTGGAAAAAATTATGTGCCTTGTACGGATGCGTTATGCAGCTTTCTATAAAGTATTAATGGCGAGAAAACCCCAAAAACAGAGTTATAACCACTTCGCAACCCCAGCTGTATGCGATATGCACAGTGAAGGATATCATACATTCCCCTCACCAAGGCATAGGCACTTATCATTAAAAACATGCCCTCCCAAGTTTGAAACCAGTTTATTAGGAAATTTATGCAGCGAAAAAAAAAATACCCATATGGTTACTCAACGTAAGGCGATTTTTCAAGCACCAATTGTCAGCATATAAATCTTTTTATACGCATAAATAATGCTTGTATAGTATGTTTAGCAGGGAAAAAATTATATATCGCGAGGAGACGCTAGCGTAAAGGTACACTCACCACAAGTATAAAAACACAAAAAACCGTTGCCTTCGGCAAAAAAATTTCAGTATTTTCATACATTCGCGTACGCTCGCTCCTTTAAGAGATATAACCGATCCGCGTCAGTTTCCGAGTAACCTTATTTCACGGAATCTTAGCCTTAAGAAATGACAGCATTTACGTAATTGAATGGAATGAATAACCCTATTTCACGGAAACTTCAGTTAAACACACAAAGGAATTTCCTTAAATTTATGGAAAACAGTGTGCAGTTTAACGCAGACTGGGCTGTATCAAAGAATGGAACATCCGTTAACGTGCATAACATATTGCGTAGCTTTACGAAACCTGGAAGGTCACGAAGAACAATATTTTCATAAAGGCACAGAAAATACTGTAAAATACGCTACAAAATATACAGGTAATTATGTCATTAAGTCAATTTACTTAATTTACGTGAATTTTAACATAAGCTTTCATTAGTGGTTGACAAGAAACTGTTTTTTAAATTCTCAGTTTAGACATAGTATAGAGGTGACACTGACGTGGATCAAGTGGAATCATTTCGACCTGCAAATCGTAAGCACATCACACATTTATTGCCAAAAAGAATGTTTAACCAAGCATGTTAATATAAGTGACCCTTATGAATGTAGGAAGTTAATTTTAATCAACGCAAAATTTGTATAGTACACTTTGTTATATATTAAGATTTTCCACATTTAATTTAACAAAATAGTATCACCAAGTGATTATTAATTAAATTACTTCCAAGTTGGGCAGTTACACATGCGATGCCAGTTTTACTTACCGTTCATGTACACTGGAGAGCCAAAAAAACTGGTATAGGCGTGCGTATGCAAATAACAGAGGTATGGAACCAAACAGAGTAACGCGATGCGGTAGGCAGCGCCCATATAAGACAACAAGCGTCTGTCAAAGTTGCTAGATCGGTTACTGCTGCTAAAATGGCAGGTTATCAAGATTTAAGTGAGTTTGAACGTGGTGTTATAGTCGGCGCACGAGAGATGGGACATAGCATCTCCGAGGTAGCGATAAAATTTGGAATTTTTGCGTACGACCATTTCATGAGTGACCCGTGAATATCGGGAATCTGGTAAAACATCAAATATTCGACATCGCTGCAGCCGGAAAAAGATCGAACGGGACAAACGACGACTGACGAGAATCATTAAACGTGACAGACGTGCAACCCTTTCTCAAATTGGCGCAGATTTCAATGCTGGGGCATCAACAAGTGAATGAATACTGTTAGTGTAAAAAATATGGTTAGATTTTGTTGTTTTTTTAGTTATAGATATAACCTACATACCTAAATATATTATATTAACGCAATTAAAAAATAAACCTACTGCACCTAAAACATGTTAGTTTACATACGGTACCGTAGCACAATTTGCTGTAAACTTTTATGGGAATTGGTTGATTGTTTCTCAAGATGACATAAAATGTCAATTTTTTCATGTGACCTTCACAAATGGAGGACAGAAAGGTTATGTATTAGCACATTTAATAATTTTCATAGTTATAGTGTACAAAGTTAAGTTAAAATCGGTTACATAGATGCGTAAATATAGCACATTATGCTTAAGCTTTAATAAAGCAATCGCTATGAAAATAAGTGTTGGAAACATATAAAACATACATTTTATATGGCCTACAACAGTACAACTTCTTCGCCAAATTAGGTGAGAATCGGTTTACTGTTTCCGGAGATATGACGAAAAATTTAATATTTTTATGTAGGGCTATCTTACAAAATGGCGGGGTAAATAATGCTCTGTTTAGACAAGTTTTAAGGTTTTAATATATACTATGAGCGTTAAAGGTTATTTTAAATTGGTTTTGTAGTTTCTAAGATATGACATACTGCATAAAATTTTTTATATGGCCACCATTTTGAAAATTGGTGTCTGACCCACTCAAAACATATATATTTACATTGTCTGGTGTAGTGCTACTTATTTGCCAAATTTGGTGGGTATCTGTTGGTTTTCTCCAGATACATGACATTAAAAATTTTGATTTCCTTGTTATTCTATCTTACAAAATGGCAGATAAAAGAGCCGTTGTATGGACACATTTTATGGTTGTAATATATAGTGCCAGAATACAAAGATGAGTTGGAATATATTATATGTTTTCGATGATTTAACATACTGAGCTAAAACAGCTACATGGTCGCCATTTTGGAAATAAATGTCTGATATATTTAAAACATACCAGCTTACATCATCTGCCGCAGTACAACTTGTTTGCGAAATTCGGTAAGATTTAGTCGATTGTTTCTCGAGATGTTACATAAAACTTTATTTATTCGTATCGCTCTATCTTACAAACTGGACGACTAAATATACTATTCTTGTAATAGATAATTTCAGAATACAAAGTATGGTAAAAATTTACTGAACAGTATGGCAGATGTACCAAATAAATATAAATTAATTTGTATGGCCACCACTTTGAAAATAAGTGCCTAATAAATTCAAAAAGCATACTTTTAAATTTCATACCATAGTATTACTTACTAAATCTGATGAGAATTGGTTGAGTAGTTTTCTAGTTTAACGTCAAGGTTTTAATTTTTCATGTGGTGCTATCTTTCAAAATAGCGATCCAAAAACTACATTTGTTATTAAATTAAATGCTTGCATGATGCACTGCCAACATACAAAATGTGGTTTCAATTAGTTTAATGGTAAGATATAACATATCTCCTTAATTTAATAAAAGCAGCTTTTTTGAAAGTAAGTCGACGACGAGGTCGAAAAAATGAAATTCATTTACGATTAAGATTATTATTATTGTTATTATTATTTAAAGTTTTGTTGTAATAAAGTTTTACGTAATAACATTTTATATATTTTAAAACAGTCATATTTTCTGATAACTGATTTAGTTGTTTCTCTGTATACATTTGTATTAAAACACCAGTTAACAATTTATATACGTGGTGGTTTTGTTAATTCAAATGTATAGTGACTTAGTAAAACAAACCCCGTCGAATATATATAATTACTAGCTGACCCGGCAAACGTTGTTTTGCCATAAAAAGTATTTCTATAAAAAAAATAAGGGTTGGTGGTAGAAGGGTGAAAATTTGGGAGGGTATGTATTTTTTGATGCCACATTATAAAAAAATAAAAAATAAAAATTTTGTTCAAACAATAAAAAAAATTGTTTGGGGGTGGCCACCCTTATTACTTAGGGGTGTAAAAATAGATATAAATCGATTCTCAGACCTACCAAGTATACATAAAAAATTTCATAAAAATCGGTCCAGCCGTTTCGGAGGAGTTCAGTGACTAACACTGTGACGGGAGAATTTTATAAATTAGATTCAAATTAATTTTTTCATTTTATATTTTGGAAATTCACCCTTAATAAAATATTCCCATAGTGTTTAAGGGGCCCACACCCGTTTGCTAATTTCATGTACTCATGCGGATGAGTTTCGACTGTTGGAAGGTTTTACCCTACCTTCTGTTACCACTGATTCCATCTGCGTAGCCTTCTAGGATAAGCTAAAAATGAGGAATATTTATAATAGTCTTCTGAGTATTTCACCAACGCTTCCTTACGAACTACCAGCATAACTGTCACAATTCTTTGAGTTAAACAACAATGTGCATGTTATAATCTGCTTTTTGAACAGTTACACATATGTATTAAACATTTTTTGATTAATCCGAATACAGCCTAATTGTATTTAAACTCAGTTTATATTTAAACAATATGAAAACAAGCAGTTATATAGTCTATTCACGGTTACTTACATCTTTTCTGAAAACCTGCTAAAGTCCTACTTCCTGAATATTCCTCTGCCTCATTCAAACAAAGCTAAACCGAGTATAGCAGATTATACAAAAGGAGCAGTGCACCGCATTCGTGCTCACTCAATGCACTAATATTTTGCGTAAGAACTGTTTATTACTACGCGCTACCAATACACCTATTATTCTCCTGGTTTTATTGGATTTAATTATAATATATATTATAGATAAAATAAAATAAAAACTTCAGTTTCACCATAAATAATTTATTTTTATTTTACATAAGTATAAAATATGTGTGATGCGTGTCTTATTTAGTAAACAACCAAACACGTCTTACATGGAGTGATTTTCAAAGTTTTTATGTAAAAAGTGAAAAGAAACCACGAATCGACTATAGCCACGAATTTTTGACAGTCATATTGGTAAAATAGCCGTTCAGTGTCTCTGCGCAGGTATTGCGAGCCTTGACTGGCGCTGACTTCGCGCCTAGAGTCAAGAGTTCCCCTTAAGTACGAGCGGAGATGGATTACCTCGGAGGCAATTAAGCTTTCTACCCCCCTCATTCTCCCAAGGACCTCCTAAGGACCTTCGATCTCTCGCGGGACATGATTTATCGGGTCGATATCTCGCCGTCGGGACGCGAGTCGCCGGTGTCGTGTGAGGAGGGGACCCAGCGGGTTGTTGACCTCCGCCAGGCCCCAGTAACTCAAATAGAGAAAACAAATTCTTGTCGGAGTTACCCGGAGGCGTGGTTTTACGCTCTTACAACTTCGGCGTTAAAAAAAAAAGTTTCATATTTAAACATAATATTTACTACGTGTACCTCGCGTAGCTATACATTAAACGATTATATTGTTTTTTATTTTGATATTGTAGATATATATGTTTCGATATATATATATATATATATATATATATATACATTCTGATGGTGGTAGCACAGTACTCTTTTCTTTGCTCTATGGTCTTCACAAAAGTAATTTCATGCCACGTTTTTTATCGTGAATATTTGCACGAGATTATTTATAAAGTATTGTTTCATCTTTACGATTATGATTATTGTTTTCTCAAATGGATTTGTGATGTGAAATAACTATGGATAAATGACGCGATCAATAATTTAACCCAGAAAATGTCGGCGAGTATAAGAAAACATGGCGACGTCAAACACTTTGTCTGTCAACATAACAAAGTGAACATTTGTAGTTTACTTTGTGTTCTGACGTTGGCAGTACCGTATAACCTACTTCGGCCGATAGAGTGCGCGTCCGAGGTGCGCAGGAACCACTCTCCGTGTCCCAACATTGGACTGCTTTCCTGCAAATACGAATACCATAAACGACGTAGATAGAATTTGAGGTTACAACACTTAAACAATTGGTTTGAGATGTTTGTACACCTACTTCTTCTAGCCAATTTTTAATGCCGATAGATTAAATTAAAATTGATAGAAGGGTTTTATTAATATAAAAGGGATTGTTTTTTGAAAACTAAGTCGTTAACACACACGTACATCACTGTTGACCATGTGACTTTGACAAGCTGTATTAGTTTGTGGTAGGTCAATGTTGGGTAGATGCGCATAAAACGAAAATTCGGCTTCGGCCGAATTCGGTAAACAAAATAATGAAAATAATATGAAGTTGTCTTATTATACCGTTGAGTCACAACTCCATCTTTGTATGCTCCTTGACCTCCACCAAAGACGACGGCCGGAATCGATAAACCGCTGCTTGGTGGTCGACAACGAGTTTCGTGCGAGGGCGAGCACAGCTATTGCGTTCAATCCTCTCTCTTTCTCTTGGAAACGTGGCGCGGGCTCGCTTCTCGGAACAAAAATATTAGTTTCAATAATTTATGGCGGGAGTTATTTGAAGCCAACCCTCACCCCGCCTGAAGACAAAAAGGAAATTACATGTTTGCAGTTCCGCAAAAGGGAATTGGCGCTTCTGGTTCCTACACTCAAGGCGATTCTTTTTTCGACGACCCGTGTTATTGCGAACGCCGATTCCGCAGAGGTCGACTGGAAATAGCACGTTTGCTTGACAAGAAAAATGTATAGAGATATAGAGTGCTGATATGAAATGTTTAGCGTCCCCAGTTATTATTCGGATATACATGCTTCACAAGAAGGAAAGAAGACTAAAAAGTGAAGCCAAAGTCACGATATAACGTCGAAAAAGAATTGATTCAAAGCGATATATATAATTGAAATGGCAATGGTTAATCGTTTTGTATTTATTTGGGGTCATATACTACGATATCACCACAACATTATTAGGCCTGGTTTTACTATCTATACATATTATAAAACTAAACGTCTCTTAGTCTGTCTGTCTGTTAATGCGCTTATCACTCGAGAACCACGTATCCGATTAACGTGTTTTTTTTAAATTCATAGCTATGTTCTCTGGCCAGGTTTTAGTATATATTTTGTTACGTAAAGTAACATAAGGATTATGCAGTGACGATAATAGTGAATCAAGTCGGAAAAAAGTTTGCCACCGGCGCGCTCTCTTGCAATACGCTGTCTAAAACAATTCCCGCCTATACTTTAAGAGATATCAAAAGTTTTGTGAAAAAGTAATTTTTCGTGAGTCGGTTGACCGTACGCGGACGTGGAGAGCCATGGCGGCGGCGGGCGTTAGCGTCATAGAGGGCTAGAGGGGTGAATTGTAACACGAGTCGCGTGCGCTCGGCCGGCAATCAGTCGGCTCGCGTCGTTAGTAACAAACTGATCACGTTCGAGCATGTACGTGTATTTATTGCGAGTCCACTGCGGATTTTTATTTCAATTATTTATTTAAAAAAAACCTAAACAATAGTTTTGTAGTCCACGCGAGCGGAGCCGCGGGCACATCTAGTACAAAATATTTTATAAGGCGTCAATACAATTTTTTATTTCGAATTTGTTAGGCTATAGTCATAAAAGAGAGTTACTACTTTAACGTTACGTTTGAGAACATGCTGATCACATGTCATACGACGTTCGTTTAAACAGTTATTAAAATGATCTACGATCGCAAATAAATTACATTTTTTTTATTATCACTGCGTAAAGGATGGACCATGTAACAAATTAGTACAACGTAAGCGCAACTGCAAAAAAAAAATATCCTGATCGCTGTTATTTCGTGGAATTAGTGATTTATAATCAGATACTAAAAATTCGCGAGGTGAACAACACGTGGCCTTGATTGTTCACTCGGGCCGATATAATTTATACTTGGCTGCTGCCACACTGAGAAACGAGTTTTCTATTGTCTGCATTCTTCAAGATTTGTTTCATATTTTGTTATTCATTATATGCTAAGAGTCCTCCAGCGATTGTGAAATAAAATGATGCCCATGAAAAAGCAAATAATTCATATCTGCGTTGTAGAAAAAATTGTTAAATAAATTCTTCTGTTGTAAAAAATTGTCGCCTGTAAGTGATCGAACATTTTCCGAAAATCACGGACCTGCCTAAGCTCCAAAATAATAAATTATATTTGAAAGGTCTTAAAAAACTTATAGTTTTGCGTGTAGGACCCCGGACTCAGACCACACGCGTAAGAATGGTGGCCTCACTTTTAGCGTTATGATAAAAAATCACTCTTTTTAACTGTTTATAACAGATATCTCAGCAACCTTTTAATTACGAGTCTCCATGTCTTTACATAATGAGAAACCCTCCCCGTACAAAGAAATTTTTCTATGGCGTTATTTTTTCTGTGATTTTAGCCATTTTCTTTATTTTATGTAAAGCGTATTTATGAAAGAGTCAAAATAATCAAAGCAAGAGTTTCTTACATGGTATTTAGAAGTGCTAACCCCAGTAAAGAAAATTCCACATATTTTAAGAGCATGTAATATACTTAATATTTGTTAATATCCGGGGGTCTCATGATCTCACACTGCACACTTTTAAGGCTCAGCTTCACCTCTTTTGCAGAAATTCTTCGTTTCTTTGTCATAGTTTTGGTTTCAGAGTAATTATTGGCAATAATTTATTATATAAAATTTGCATTTTACGAGTTGTTTAGTAATTTTGTGCTCAGTTTTCACTGTGCTTTACAGGCTAGATGTAAAAGTCAGGGACATATTTATATTTTATCAATACATCCCTGCCTTTCTGCAACCAGCAGATATCACACAGTAAATATTTAAAAAATATATTTAAAAATTCATAAAATATAAATTTTCTATAATAAAACATTTTCAAACATTTTTGTAGAACAGAAATTATAAAGGGAAAACGAAGAATTTAAGTATAATATGTGAAGCTGACCCTTAAGGATTCACGCCATAGTAGTGTATTATTCGTAGATCCGCTGGGATATCGACGAGCGCACCAGTATCGCATTTGGAGTTCTTTTCTTCTGGGTCCCCAAGCTCGCAGACGACAATGAGATGTCGAGCCCATTCCGCCCGGACTTCTAGCCCGATCTCTCATTGGACGGAAAGTCTCGGTTCAGATTATTTTGTGCGTTGCAGTCTGGAGAAGCCACAGTGTCCAGTTTCACATAATGTTCACAAGCACCGTAGTCATTACAACAACCTTTTTCCTCGAGCTCAGATGCGATGATGAAGCGTAAAATGCTTTGGGATTCTATATTTTATCAAGCATGTTTATAATAATTAACTGAATATGGGGTACGCAGGAACTTATTATTTGTCGAGCAAAATTCCGTGGTTTTGCATCTTATACACCGGTATTTCACATTAATTTTTTGCAACAAACTATCAAAAAACCGGTTTACAGTTGTGTGTATTATTACATACCAAATTATCTAACAATGAGAGAAATCTCTAATTCTGACTAATTTAACTGAGAATTAGCTAATATTCTGGTTATAATAAAGACACAACAGCAAGATGAATAAAAAACTTATAAACAGGGTTTTGTTTGGGTGCTGCCGTTTCCTCCCCCTTTTGAATTGCCTTCCTTTCCCACCTTCATCTCATATCATTTGAACTCTTTAAGTGTCCCCTGAGTATGGCAGCCTCCACTCATCTCATTAATGTCTGTCTTGACTTAGTGGGAAAATATGGTGTACACTATACAATGATACAAGACTGCTACACGGTACACGTTTTTTTCTCAGGAAGTGTCTTGATACATACATATACATGTACATATACATATTTATACACATATTTATTTATTTTATAAATTATTTAATATGTAACACATGTCTTATTTTTACACGTAGTGCAAATCATTTTGATGAGGTACCCAGAGGCGTATGCAGTAGGATTTTGTGTTTTAAATCATCGAGTGGAAGGGAATTGTTCACCAGATTTTACGGTAGTTGGTTGAGTAGTTTTCGAGATATGATATAAGGCAATAACACAAAAAAAAAAAAAAAAATTGGAAACGTGTTCTAATATTGGAGAAGACTGAAGATATATTCATTAATTAAGTGCATAGATGAAGTATTTAAACCATAATGGGACGTGCGAGTTTGAATATCACTTAAATATATATCTATATATAATTTAATACTTTGATGTTCTCGAATACTTGCGGTGGAGGAAGAAGGACGCTCTTGAGGATACGTAGTGGAGATGACACTGTCAAGAAAAGTTTTGTTTGTTGTAAATGCATTTTAGTTGAGGGTTTATTCAGAAATTCAAATTTTTAATGTAAAATTTGTATCTTATTCTAGAAGAAAGTTCAATTTAGACGCCGGCATAATTTGTGAATGAGTTTGTAACCAAAAAACTAGAGGGAGACTTCGTGACTTAAATATAGCATTTTAATGATGTAAATTTGATGATGTTAAAGAAAGGTTGTTGGTAAATGGTGCAAATCTAGCCGACTTAAAGATTATATTATTTATTCATTTTTTTGAAAGATTGTTGTTGCATCATAACAGGCACATTGTTTTAAGAGTAATTTCATATATATATATATATATATATATATATATATATATACACTTGCGTATTAATGCTGTTAGATAAACGCGTTATACTAATAAGCGTATTCTAACAAGAATTTAAGTTATAAATAGCAATAATATAACACATTATACAACTAAAAAAGTTTCTTTACACGGCAGAGATTTGAACTGTAAAACCTAAAACTAGCAGCATGTAACTGCATATCAACCAACCAAGCACCACACACGCAAACACACACGCACGTACGCACGTACGCACGCACGCACGCACACATAGACCCATCCTTCGATACTATCTTATAATAGATGGTATACAAATACACAATGCACAGTTATCACGTATTTATTACAAATATATTTGTTTTATTATAATTGTGAGAGTTATTTGAAGCGTTTTCTCTTACTTACGCTTGCATCTTTTCATAAAATTACATATACGGGTTGAGGTTGTTACTCGGGTGTCCGCCATCTTGTTTGTCGCAGCTCCGTGGGTATAGCATACATTTAGAACACGTCCTATTACAGTTTCGGTCATGCTTATGGGTATGAAAACTGCTAGGACCCGGACCCAGACCCCTTTGTGATGGACTGGTTGGAAGAGGCGAANAATTGTAACTTACACGGCAGTAGAAACGTTAACAGAAAATATATATGAAAATTGCTATGGGAATGGGCATTGTGTAGGGTCGATTTAAACATTTCTGGTTTTCCACTGCGAGTTGCTAGTCCTCCCCTGGATGTCTAGGTATAGAATATTTAAGAACACAGAAACGAAAAGCTGCTTGTACCACGAGCTCCAGCCACACTAGCCAACCAAATAGCCCTACTTGCCAGACATATGAAAGAATGAACGTCGTTTGTCAATCGGTGCCTGATTAATCACTTTCTAGACAATAGAAAAAAACGGCAGGGAATATTTCGCATCACGCTATAGTTATTGAGACTCGAGGCCTTTTCCCAGATTATCGCCTAACCATTATTTGAGCGAGTATGCTTATATTTGATAGTAGCCTCACATAACTTCGCTTCTGTTAACTTACGAATTTTCAGGTGGAGAGTGGAGAGATTTGCGCGGCTCTTAACAACGATATCTTGAGAGTCGATGAAGGCGAAACGAGGTGAAAATGGAGTAGTGCTGGAATGCAAGGGCGGGAAAATATGATATCCCCGAGAAAACCGGCTGACCAGCGGCTTTGTCCGACACGATTCCCACGTGAGAAAATCCGGGGACGAACCCGCCGGGAACCGAATCTTGTTCGCCTTTGTGGGAGGTGAACCTCTAACCGTTACACCACCGCGACCCTGCCAACTCGAGAAGACAACTCGGCACGCAAGTTGGTTTGCAAGCCTGAAGAAACACAGCATGGTAGTCAGCGGACCAAAGTAGCCACTGGTAACTACTATGCATGTGCGAAATGTTCAAGAACCGAAACCGTATCCGGTTTATATCTGAACATTTTAATCTATCTTCTTCATAGCATATGAGCAAAGTAACTGAAAGTAGTCATCGCTCCTTCTCCCCCCCCCTTTTTTTATAAAACGAGTAATGTAAATTTTTTATTTTTTATATAAATTAATTTGTTATAAGTAACTATGTTCTGAACATATGCCAAAGTCGGTTCCAGAAATTTTTGCATAGTGTTCTAAATTTTCCTATGGGAAAATGCAATTAAATAAAACCACTAATTGCCCTGGTACTAAAGCGGGCAGAATAGCTCCGCGTACGTTCTGCAGGAAATTTGTATGTATAGTCCATTCACGTTTACTTCCAAATTTTCTGAAACCCATGTAAAGTTTTGCTTTCAGGATATTACTCCGCCTCATGCGGACAAAGCTTAACCGAGTCTAGAAAGTTACTCTGATGCGACAGCGCACCGCATTCGTGCGTACTCAGTGTAATAATATTCGCATAAGAACTATTTCTTATTAAGCATTCCCAACACACCTATTTTCTCACTGTTTTTATTCATATTAACTATAAATAAAATATTATAACCTATAGAGGGTATAGAAGTAGAAGTTCAATTGAATAAAAATTAGGTTTTTTTATGTTAACTAAAGAATAAAACGTTTGCGATATGTGACATATTTAGGAAATAACCACGCACGTCATATATGGGGCGATTTTTCAAAGGTTTGGTTCAAAAAGTGTGAAGAAACCGCAAATAGACTATAAACTGTAGAACAATGAGACAGATTAACAGAGCAACAAAATTATTTTTGGGAACATTAAAATGGTAGTTAACGATTCGAATTAGTCATGTGGTGGTTAGGTCTTCTGGTAACGCTTATCTTGAAGTAAAGAAAAACGTTTAGTGCAACCAAATTATAGTAGCCGAAAGTTTTACAAGGAGATGCACACCCGTGTAAAAACTGGAAGACGCCACCTAAATACCTTCCACTTTAATCCCAGCGTTACTTCCTGTTACACCACCACTGAAGGGGGACATTTTCTGTAGGTAGTTGTAAATCTTGCGTAGATTACGACATGAGTTCCATTCGTTATTCGCGTCTGTGAATCGAAGTTCCCAAGTGCTTATGTTGTATGCCTACATCTTTTAACTATAGTTACTAACTAGCTCTAAATTCTACGTCGGCGAACCGGGTACGATTATCGGTGGGGTCACCTGGATTTTCGCACGTGGGAAATTTGGCGGTCGTTGCTGTTAACCGGTGGGTTTCCTCGGGGATCTCCTGTTTCCCCCACCCTTGCATTCCGTCGATGTTCCATCTTCACCTCACTTCATCCTCACTGACGCTCATGCATCGGTGTTAAGCGTCGACGAAAAACTGTCAGCAACAACAATAACAACAAACGTTAAAATGGCTGTTTTCGCATGAAAATTCTCTAATAAATGTTAAATGGCAAGAGTAAAAAAGAATGATGTACTGCATTGTTTTACATTTGTTACGCGGCTGAACATTTAACGTGTTTCTTGTTTGCGTAGCTGTCCTCAAAATACAGTACTTTTAATTCTCTGTAATTACACTTTTATTTTATATTGACCGTTATAATTGTCTTAAATCTCGAAGCATTGTTATATTTAGAATTTTACAAGTAGACTAGTACATAGACTAACCAAAAATTCAAATTTATGCAAAGCCGAGTTTCCCCTACGCTGGTAGCATGCACAAGTGCGGACAAATGTTGGCCGTCGGAAAGTTCCTCTTTACCGATTGCCAACAGGGATTCGGATTGTACGTAGCAAGGCTATGCTCTCAAAGGATTAAGGAGACGGCGTCCGTGATTATAATGGGCTCCGAACTACTTATCGCTTAGTACCCAGCTCGGTGCTCATAAACCGAGCTAGGCCGGGGGTTGGGCGCCGACATTCAGGGTCTTGTGGCTCTCCTCTGAGCGCGAAACTTATGCCCCAACCACATCCTACGCAGCCCTCTGCAAGTACGTCACGTGCGACGCGGAAATCAAAACCCAACGGCTAATCAAACATGAAACACTTCTGACGCCAGCACGACGAAAACTGTCGCACAATACATTCTGGACTAGGAACTACTTATATTGCTTGTAGTGTCGTGCCGCACTCCAAACAGAGTGCACAACCGTGTAGAACGAAATAGTTTGACTTTTAACGGTGGCCTGTACCCCGACTGACCGGTACAGGAGTCGCATGTCTGCAGCTTGGAGTCACCAGAAATATTTAGTAATGTCGATTTACATCACCTTCATTGGCATTAATACATTTAGTAATACTGTAGTAATAAAATTATATTGCCAGCATAAAAATGCAATACTTATTTCGGCGGCAAAGAGACCGCACTGTCTGCAGCAGCTGTTCCTTGTAATGAGTATTCTGGAAGAAATGCTTGACGTCCAGACCGTAAAAGCAGTCCGTAACTTACGTCGGCAGTTTTCTTATAAACAGCTGCGCGCCGCTGAAGTTATGTCTCCATCAACTCTTGCGTGGATGCTCCTACTGTCTAGCAAACATCAACAAATGCTCACGTACGAAGAATTCCATGCGAAATGAAAGGTATTAACTCAGCGTTTTCAATAATGGAGTTTGTTGACTGTCACGATTTTATCCAGCTCTAGCGAGCTTCCATGCATAAAAACTACGTAGACTAATAAAAATTCAATATATTTCTTTCTACATTTATTGAAAATTAAATTAATTCCTCGTGAAATTTTCATTGGATTATCGGTTCGTAAGGATTCACCGTTTCTCATCGGTTACATCCCTGTCGTATAATAAAGATAGATGTTTCAAACAAAATGTATTCTTCACGAATTATTTAGGAGAAGATCCGTACTAGCATATGTTTTGTATATGGATACGCAGTATGTACTTTTTTTTATAAAACATAAATTATATAAATTCCTTGCAAACAGTCTATAAGTTACGTGAAATGGAAACATGTCCACTGTAGGGAACTTCTACAAACAAATTTGTGAAGAATAAATTTTGTTTGAAACGCCTCTCTTTAAAATTAACGTATTGCGTAGAAAGTTTCTTAATATAGGATTTCCTATTTAAATCTCGTAGCTGCCAGCCTTAAGTAAACGTTACAAGACGACCTGTTTTGTCAGTTTCGACATGGGGATTAATAATTCGTCACTACGGACCCAATCATTCTTCCGTGTCAAAAACGACTGCAGAAGGATGGCCAAAACCTCCATAATTCCCACGAAACAAGGTACCGAGAGAGACAGGTCTCGGCGTCTCACTGCAGGCGCGTTTCATTATTCAGTTACAGACATCGCAAACACTCAAGTTTCCATTTTAAATAGTTTAACTGATAAGCAACATAAACAAGTGACGTACATTTTATAATTTCCATGGCGCGTACCGCCCTTAGGGTTTTTTTACACCATTTTTAGTATAGCAAACGTTACTTTATTTTGTAGTAACGAATCTGCAGGCGAAATAAGCCACTCTTATTTAAATACACGCTGTTTGCATATTTATCACTGATGCTGTGCTAAACATTTTACTGCAGAAATATATTCATGTATATTAAGATTCCATTTAAATTTATTTACACACGAATGAATAAAACTCATTATCTTTTCATGAATTTGATTGTTAAATATAATATAGACCTACAATAATTCTTAATGTTAGTAATCAGGCACATACACTTACATACTGCCTTCAAATACGAAACCAACGAATGATATAGACATTGTACAACTAAAATTGATTTAGTTTTTTTTTTTTTTCAAAAATAAAATTTTTCCTTTTGTCAATATGTTTTCTCAACATCATCAAAACTAGAACATTATTACGTCACCCAATCTAGTTAACTAATAATGAAGATCGTTTACTTATCTTTATTAAGAAGACATAATTTTCCCTTTTTACCTCAGTGATACCAACAATAGCGTAGCATGGAACATAAAGCCGATGTATTAGACCTTTGTTTTTGCCAACAATGTTACGTAATCCGACTTTACATAGATTCAAAGAAAACTATGGAATTATATTTTCACTGAAAGAGCGCGACGTTATAATTTTCTAGTTTTGATGATGTTGAGAAAAAAATTGGGAAAAGAAAAAATACTATTTTTGAAAATAATTACGAAATCAATTTTAGTTGTAGAATGTCTATATCATTCATTGGTTTCGTATTTTAAGGCAAGATGTAAGCGTATGTGTCTAACTACTAACATTAAAGCCACGTTTACACCGACTGTTAACAACAAATGTGTATAAATTTTGTTACTAACACGTTGTTAGTAACTGATGTTGGCAACAAATGTTCATAACAAAACACCAGTTTGACATTTACTTTTGTTAATAACATCGTGGCTGCATAACCTCAGTTGGCTGGAAGATGTCAAGTGTGGAGGAAGTTGTACTCGCTGCTGCAGCATGAGCCATTTTGGCGAAAGAGAGAAGACCAAGAATGTTCTGGGCGAGACCTTCTCTGCGGGAAAGAGCTAGATATAGTGGAAGTGACTTGTTAAGACCCTTGAATGGAGATGACAGTGATATTTTGTCAGGCGAACTAAGGTGTGATGGAAGCTTTAAAATTTTTTTGAGAATGGCTAGTTGTAACTTTGAGTTTTTAATATCAATGATAGGACATAAAATTGGCAAACATGATATTAATTACAGAAAAAATTATTCAAGTAAATGAAAAGCTTGCAGTGACCTTAAGTTTTTTTTGCGATTGGAGACTCAAACACAAGCTTAAGTTACTTGTTTAAAAGTTCAAAGGCAACAACGTCATTGTTCGTACCAGAAGTGTGTGAGGCTTTGATAGATTTGCTGAAGGAGAACATACAAGTAAGTAATCGTTTTAAAGCTATTCTTCAAATATGAATATAAACATAGATCAGCTTTGAGTAAACGGGTGGAGTAAACGGTAAAAATACTCGGCCGAGTCTGCAGATGTGCCAACACTCTACGCTGATAATGTTCGATTTTCCAAAGCTGTAAACTCGGCCGAGCATTCTGCCGTTTACTCCAAACGTGTCAATAAGGTTTTTATACAAGGCTATTGATAGGTTGACTATGCAAGGTTGTAAATAAATACCAGGACTGTTCCACAACAAGAAGAAGTATTTAAATCTGAAGAAGAAATTAATTGGCAAATACGTCAAAACATCATGTTACATAATGTGTGTTTGATACACTATGTGACTCGTTCAATTCAGTGTAGTATAAATATGTTCCTCGTTATTTAATACTTGGTTGGATTCCTTCTCATCTCCCAAACCCATATCCTCAACAAAACCAAGAGCGCTCACGTTCGAGAATAACTCGCCTGTAGGATCTTCACGCATTGTAGGATCTTCACGCACTGTAGGATCTCACGTGCAGGAGCGTAATGACGATGCACTAGAAGGCCTCGAAGTTGAAAAAGATGGCACATTGCTGTTAGAATGGTTAGTGAATAAGGACATTTCCATCTCCAGCAAAATTTGGTTTATTCGGTGCTTTGCAATAATCTGACTACGCACATCTGTTATTTTACGTAACTGGAAAATTACATTCTCGCCAAATACGTCGAAGTCATATTTTTTTTGTTCATGTGACTACCTAATTATTTCACTACCGAATAAGCTTCTTAGGCCACAGGGCTAAGAAGCTTACGTGTTCGCTTTAGGACGTAAACAGGAGGAGGTGGGTTCGGGGTGTCTTTTTCGGAGATATCCCGGCAGCCAGTTTGGACGATTTCCTGAACTTGTTCACTGTCCGGGTTTTCGTCTGGTGTGTCCACCTGAAAACAAAGTCTTAATACGTAACTTGTAACCAACACGCACACTCACACACAAACACACATACACACACACGCGCATGCGCAGGCATGTGTGTATAATATAACACTGTGTATATAACAAACAAATAGGTGCACAGTCCGCAGGTACTGACAGTAGCGCTTGTAATTTCGTAAATTAAACATTTGTTTTTATTGCACTCTACATATAGCTGGTAAGCATACGTTTTTGTTTTCAGGTCCCGTCAACAGAAGAAGAGTGGTTGCATCACGCCAACGAGTATTATCGTTTGCGGAACTTCCGCCATTGCATTGTGAGCGTGGATGGGAAGCACTTGACTCTGCGAGAGCCTATGCATACAGGAAGCGATTACTTTAATTACAAGAGGTTTTCCAGCATAGTCTCACTAGACGTTGTCGATGCTAATTATTGCTTCACGTTCGTTTCGGTCGGGTGTCAAGGACGATTATCGGACGGTGGAGTATTTGCTCATAGCACCTTAAAACAGCTGCTGGGAAACTCCAGTTTGAACATTCCGAACAACAGTTGCTTGCCTGGAAGAAACTTTCCTGTTCCCTACTTATTGTTAGCTGATGATCCCTTTCCCATACAGCCATTTATTATGAAACCGTTTCCAGGACTTCACGACAAGGGCAGCAATGAACGTTTTATAATTATAGACACTGCAGAGCACGCAGTGTTGTTGAAAAAGTTTCCGGCATATTGTCTGGTGTTCAGAATCCTTCGAAACCCACTCTTACTCGGGTCTGAAAACGCTGAAATAGTGGTGTTGGCATGTACGCATCTACACAAATGTCTACGACGAAGTAAATCGTCAAGTGCAACATACACTCCTGCGGGAACATTTGACTATGAAGACGGTACATCGGCAACATTAGTCCCTGGTCAGTGGCGAGTAGATGGTATGCCGACAGGAACACTACTTCGTTTAAAACGAGAGCCAAAGAAACCTTCCCATTTTGCAAAACAAATACGGGAGGAATTCAGTGCTTATTTCACCAGTTCTAAAGGCTCGGTTCCATGGAAAAAAGACTATTAAGAAAGAAAAAGAAAGCCTCGCAGTGGTGTATCTGAGAGTTATTTTCATGTGTTGCCTTTAATAACCTTTGTTTCGTATATAGGCCTACATGCAAACCATCGCCAGATATGACATTATTTTTCTTTTTAAGAAATTACGCACCATTATACATGTCCCACATTTATATACTTAATCACCTACATATGATAAGGTAATTAAGAATTTATTTATAATGTAGGCTTACAGTTTGTGGTAGCCCACAAAACCTGTAGGTTGCCATCCCTGGATTTGCTAAACTATTTTCACTTACCTCAATGTCGTTTTCTACTTCAGCCTCTCGAGAGTGCCGCGGAGCTGTTTTGTCGTGCAGAAACTGTAGCGATTCGAACGCAAACTACGTGCTTTCTACGGAATCTACTTCTGAGCCACTTTTCTCTTTCTTAGACTCTCTCTGGTGTTGGCCAATCAACTTCTTCATTTTATTCTGCACTTCTGCTTTGCTTATTTGCATTTCACGGGCAATTTCACCCCGAGCGTTGTTCTTAAGATTTCTATCTTTGAATTGCGCACACGTTTGGTCCCAAAGAACAGTCTTTTCGCGAAACAGCTCGATATGGTTGATCACCTTATCCTTCAACCATTCCACTTCACTCAACATATTTTCCATTTCAACTGGAAAGCAAACTGCACACTACACTGAACGACAAACACAACCATGCCACTCGTATTGACAGGAAGACACTGAGACGGGAGGTTCTTGTGGTGGAGGCGACCCGCGGAAATAGAGACGGGGTGGAGGGGGAATATTACTAACATAGACGAGGCGCGGTAACACATGTTGCTAACAAATGTTATCAACATTATTTGATCTCTACCGACTTCCAGTGGGTAACATAATTCTTGTTACTAACATGGTATTTATGTTGTTATCACAGCTTGTTGACAACAAATACAGAAGCGCTTTTCAATATGTTACTAACAATTGTTAGCAACACGTGTTACTAACACCGGTGTAAACACGGCTTAAGAATTATTGTAGAGCTACATTGTATTTAACAATTACAATCATAAAAAGGTAATGCGTTTAATTAATACATTTTTTCATTACTTCTCAAAATATATACTTGAACGAATTGAAGATTAGATTTGAGTTAAATAATTATATTTATTGTTCACAGTAAAAACATAAAGTTTTGTGAAAATTTACTATGGCTATAATGTTATTTGCAAATACAATAGCACTAGAGGTATTTTGGGGATTTAAAAAAAATACTTTCGTTTTTAAGAATTTCCGTTTCTCGAAAATATGGTTTTCTGTTCTAGATTATTGACCATCAGTGTAATGTTTTGAGTACTGACAGATAGACTGCCAACAGTATGGGAACTGATACCTATCAAATGGCATATTACAAAATCAGTAATTGACTAAGTGTAACACGGGTTTACTCCGTTCTATGTTCGTTATACTATTTGAAAACCTCTGTGTGAAACGTTTCACGGAAGGTCAGAGACCAGTTCTTCTCCGTCCCAGGAAGCGAGTGAAGTGAAACAGGGAAGTATACAAGACAGAGTCCTTCGACCTCCAGCTCGCTACTGGCTTGCAACTTGAGAATATAAAATCCTTTTATGTTTTGTGACAGCCCGCCTCTTGCTTTGGGAAAATTTATAAACTGCTAATATATATAATGCGTGATTAATGCATTCTTTATATAAACACTATTGATTAAAATTACAAAAAAAAAAAAAAAAAANGAGCAGATGGAAGTACATATAAAAAATTGGCACATATTTCGGGGTTGACCCGGGTCCGTCGTGCCCACCATTTGACTACGCCCATGGGTACGCCACCGAGCTCGGTGTAAACTGTCATGCTATAAATCCAAGCGGTCACAGTGGGAATGTTTTTGTGGTGCGGTTGCCGTTATCGTGTTGTGCACGTCGGTGTCAGCGATACGTGATTCCAGCGTCCGCGCACAATGTCACATATGACACTCCGCAGAACGTCGTGCGGAAGGAGCGTATGTGTCGACGTGTGCGTGTGTTTTTATTTCGACTGAAGGAGAAATGTTTCTGTCAGAAGTATAACAAACCTCTCGACAACGTGGGACGTGTGGCGCCAAGGTTTTTTCTCTCTCTCTCTCTGTCTGCTGCCTTTCCAATTGGGCCATTTCTCTAAGTCCTGTGGTGCCGTTCGCTTCAACTGCGTGCGACGTCCCTCCCCTGCTTTCACAGTCGTCTCTTATCATTTCGAACCGGCCTGCCACGCGCGGGTGATATATTCGTGCTACTCTGCTTTCATAACCTCGCTGCGGCAGTTTCTCCTTCTTTTGACGCACTCCGACGAGCCTTCACGGAAATCCAATTTCCTTGACTGAGTGCGAGACTTCTTTTGTAAGGTTCGGTCACGTTCTTAGATTGACACGAGGCATGATTATACAGGCATAGCGAGTTAATTCAGTAGTGCTGACCATCGCCATTTTCAAATGGAACCGAAGGTATCCCTGTATAGTAAATTTCGAGATGTGAAATCAATGTTTTAGATAGTCTTTAATGATAATATTCTAACTACTGAAATTTTTGTGGAAAAGTAACACTAATGTCTATACTACAGTATATATATTTTAATACCAAAAAAGAGCACATTAGTTTCAGTCGTGCTTTCTATCGAAATTATTTTGAATTTTTATAACAAGAAATGGTTCTCATCATTAGTTTTCTACAATATTTCCATAGACTCAAACAATACTTTTCTATTGAAAAAAAAAATTCTTAGCGGCTGCAATGACAATTTTATTTTACAGTTTAAAAACGCACACGCGCATGTGTTCTGAGTGCTTCACGAAGAAAAAATATTTAAAGAGTCATGTTTGTGTGCAACCAGAATAGATAACACGCGCGGAAAACTATTCGAAACTGAGAACGGTAAAATACTAAATTTTTTATTGTATAAGAAGAATATATACACATATATATGTTGTGTCCGTTTGTTCGGACGCGTATAACTCCCGAAAAAATGAACCAATTTTCATTTTGTTTTTTTTATAAACCTTCCTTTCGTTCCCACGAGTGTTTGCACACCTTTTTTTTTATCTGTATTACCTGCAAAGGTACTAAAATCTGCAAAAAGGTCATTTTTACCATGCTTTCGCGTCAGGAAGCGCCTTTGTTGACAGCTGGCTGTTTTAACATTTCAGTTGTTGTTCTCAATGTTTTTTTCGATTGTTTTCAAAATGCCACGCGCAAGACCAAACATCGGAAAGGTAAACTGATAGATCACATATTTCCAAAAATCGCAATGAACTACGTTGATCACAATTGGATAAGCGAGCGAGCAATACTTGCAGCAAAAAATAAAGATGTTTTCGAAATAAACGACAGAATGCTTGAGAAAATCCCAAGCGAACATGTCACATACAAATCTGTGGATGTATCATTACACGAAAATGAAGCGTTAAATTATCCTACAGAATTTCTAAATTCGCTTGATGTTCCAGGATTACCTCCAAATATATTAAAATTGAAAATAGGAGTGCCAGTCATTTTACTTCGTAACATCAACCCACCAAAACTTTACAACGGCGCACGCCTTGCAATAAAAAAAATGATAAAAGCTACCATCTTGAAAGGTGTTTTCAAAGGAGAAGATGTGCTTCTTCCCAAAATTCTATTTATTCCATCAGAAATTACCTTTCACTTTAAAAGAACACAGTTTCCAGTCAGATTGAAATTTGTAATGACAATAAATAAAGGTGAAGAGCAGTCATTGCAAATGTGCGGAAAAGATTTAGAAACATTATGTTTTTCGCACGGCCAATTGTATGTGTCATTTTCTAGAGTAGGAAAACCACACAACTTATTCATACGCGCGGAAGATGGCAAAACTAATAACATTGTATACAAACAAGTACTTCAATAATAAATATTTTGAAAATACATATACTTCTTTCAATTAATTTCACAGAAATGAATAGAACCAAAATCTTTTATGCCACAGCAACGCGTGGCCGGGTAAGCTAGTTTCTTTATGAAAATGTTATTTCTGCTGAAAGTTTCGTCGTCTGTTTGGTTACGGATCACGTTAGAGTGCAATATTTAATCCTAGCGAACTCTTTGACACTGTCATTGTTGCTGCATCGTTGTCACTTTGACTAGTGAAATAATGGACTCGTTGCTATGGCAATAGCCGCGGGCTGATTACGAAAATCACATATCTCAAGACTCCGTTTGTTGAGAAGCGTTAACGTACTCCTGGTTAATCAAATCATTTTGAACTCAAGCTTTCAGATATTCCTGTATGTAGCTTGCAATTATTTTAACGTTAACACTTAGTGAAAATGTTGAGAGGGTAGGTATCATGAGAAATAATGAATGACCTATTAAAAAAAGCATAATGTTTTGATTGGCGGGCAATAAGATCGATGTCTCTTGGTTTATTTTTGTTTCAAAAGTATATTAAAAATAACAGGCACAGTAGTTACTGCAAGAGGGAAAGAAGTTGTAACATTGCAGCATTTAGGGGTTATGTTTACAGTTGGTCATATATATTTTAATTATATATGATTACAGAGTACTTGCTTATATTGTCACTTTATTCCATATTATTCCAAATGACGCTTTATTATATGATTTCAAACTATCATCTTTGGTTATTTTAATACTTTATGCTTATAGAGATCATGTAAAAATTTTCATTGGTTTCTAGACAGTATTAATTCAGTATTCATATTTTGTTTATTTTTCATTTCTTGTCTAGAGGGTAGTCGGCTTTAAAAGTTTATTAAACAAAAGTACTAAATAAAATTATCCTGGTTGTCTCTCGTCTCGCCATTGCTGATTGGCTGAGAGATATGCCATGGTCAGACGACAGCCAATTGGAGGACAGGAGACAACATAATTAAAGTAGATGTAAAATAGAATTAATATTTTCTTTAGAACAATTCTCACCACCTTCAACGATGGAGTGAGTCGTGCAATATGAGAGTTTTAATGGTATAAAACATAATAAAATTCTAACAATACGTTTTGAAAGATGAATAATTATTAATTGACAATGAATAAATATTAATTTTGTTGTGTTTGAGAATAAAATAAATGATAAATGTATAATTTTGTTGAAGAAGAAGGAGTAACATAAAATTTTGAGAAGAGTTTAATTGCAATGTTATAATTTCTACTTAAAAGTAACAACTGACAACTGAGATAATAATTAAAAACGGCGCCTAACATATCAACAGAATAGTGATTTGTCTGAAATGTAACAAAGTCTATTCACATATTTCCACACTATTAGAAAAACCAAATGGAGTACAATAGATTTGGTTATTTCCTAAACGTAGGCCTATAATGTTACGCTTCCTTTCTATACTACGTTAACATTAATGTTCTACGTACTCAACATTTATTAAAAACTGAGAAAAGAGATTTCTTGGTAATGTTTTTTCTAGTGATTTTTTTATCCAAAATATTTTTTAACTGAGTTTTGAGTAGAATGATAATGATGAGTCTGGAGCATCGACGTCTGGCGTAAAACTAGGGGCCGATCGGTTACCATCTTGGATCCATGTGACCTCGACCTTTAAAACAAAAATCCAAATAAATCCAAAAAATCTTAAAAATTACCTAAATGTATAAAAAATTATATTAAAATTAAAAAAATATTTAAACATTAATAATTAATTTACAAAATGTATTTAAAAATAAACTTTAATCTCCGGAAGTCCCCACACTCCCTCCACCAATTCTCATTACACCATCTTGGTAGACATCACAGCCACCGTCCACCATTTTGGAAGGTGTAATCCGCCATCTTGGTCGGTGCAATCCACCATATTGGTGGGCGTCACAGCCATCATCCACCATCATGGGTTTTTTTTTCGTTTGTCATTCGTTTATACATTACTGGAGTTTGTCTCTCACTTTCATTCGACTGCCATCTTGGTTTTTTGTTTGTCATTTGTTTTACATTGCTGGTGCTGTCCCGAGCACTGCGCCTAGCAGGTCCCGAGCACCGCGCCTCTACTACCCTTCCAATATATTTAATTGACCAATTGCCCCACCCCTGATTCTCATTGGCTAATTGCCCACCCCCTTCCAATATNTATATTTAATTGACCAATTG
Source organism: Clitarchus hookeri (assembly GCA_002778355.1). Taxonomy (NCBI): domain Eukaryota; kingdom Metazoa; phylum Arthropoda; class Insecta; order Phasmatodea; family Phasmatidae; genus Clitarchus; species Clitarchus hookeri. The sequence continues at coordinate 88,956 of NQII01007505.1, forward strand.
CCCCACCCCTGATTCTCATTGGCTAATTGCCCACCCCCTTCCAATATATTAAATTGCTGCGCCAATGTTTCTCATTGGCTAGTTGATCGGGTGTTTTCGGAAACCTTGATTCCGACCAATCTGCAGTCTACTTTAATCGCGAGAGCGGACTATTTGTTTCCCATTAAAAACTTTTTATAAGACGCACCTTGAGCCCCCTCGGGAAATCAGTTATTTTTCTCGCTCTTAGAAATGTACGCATGTTGTCCGAGTGGCCATAAAATCCTTTCGGCCATTTTGGCATTTGGAAGGGTGCGTTTGCTTGGTGCCTTCGACAAACGGGACGAGTTACCGTACCTGCCGAAATAATTTCTCCTGGTCTACGGAACTTACAAAATGTCGAGTGTATTCAAGTATTTGCCAACCTACATGCAGCAGGACGAAGATTTACAGGACTGCCTCCCATGCAAGGAGTGTTTCGAGGGCTGCACTACCTCGGTTCCCGACACGCGGCACCGCAGTGGTTGGTGCAAGGCCCGCCGAGCAGCCCTCGCAACATCTACGCCCATTAAAGACGACTTCGTCCCCGTAGAAGACGCCTACCCCGTATTAGACGATGTCCCAATTGCAAGCTGTACCCATGGAAGATGCTCCCCTTCAATAAATTTACTGGCAAATACAACCTGGCGAGGAAAATAACCCAGAACACAGGTGCCCAATGTGTATGGACTTCAATGAAGTTTCAAATGACTTTGTAAAAAAAAATTTGAAACTCGGCGTGTGCATGGAAACTGAAATTTTTTTATATAATAAAAATCGTATGAAATGTTTTGCAACATCCAAGGTTTTCGCTCGATAGACTCATACACCATCACACATATTGCCATCTCGTACAGTGACGAAGACGAGAAAACCAAAGATTTCGCTTTTTTACCATCATGGAAGCACCTCGACCACACCATGAAACATGTGTATCGCCTACAGACACACAAAAAGCATGGACTAAGATGGGACGAGGGAAATATTCTGTACGAAGAAATTCTGGCAATGCTGGACTCTGTCATAATTCACTATTACCTTGTGTATGTGTTTGGAAGATGCCTAGAGTCGGCGATTCGTAATGTGTGCTCCATCGGAACGAATTTTGTAGACCTTCGCCAGCATTGCTGCTGCTCGCCGTTTCGACAGCTCGTCGACACATATTTCACAAGACTTCACGAGTGAAAAACTCAAAGATATTGCTGTGCTCCGTGCAATGCCGAAGCCCTAATATTTTAGAGTTATGATAACTTGTAGTACATTAAAAAAAAGACTATGAGGTACCCATTGTACATTAAAAAAAATATGTGTGTGTAATGCCATTCATGACTCAGAGAAGAAACTTGTTTAAAAAAAGCATTCCTTTTATTATGCAGAAGAAGAATATTGTGATGTGTGCATAAATAAATGTGCTTAAGAAAAATATTTTTTTTAATCTCGAGTTATGTCCTTCTCATGTAAGTTAAAAAAATACTGTTGGCAAAGAAAAAAAACTGTTTTGTATATATCAGTTTTGTTATTATAGAAAGAAACAAAAAAATTAAATTCTTCNGTTGGCAAAGAAAAAAAACTGTTTTGTATATATCAGTTTTGTTATTATAGAAAGAAACAAAAAAATTAAATTCTTCAATGAGACTCTAGCCATTACTAAAATAACGTATGATATATTTTACGTGTATGAACACAATTATTTATTTAAATAAATTAAGTATTAGAGGTAAAACTTTTTGCAACTGAAGGCAGCCTCGAAAATTATCTCAAGATGTGTCGTGTAGTGGCTGCAGAGACAGCCGGAGTTAAGGTTCCCACAGCATGCAGTATTCACGAGTTGGCAGCCATGAGTTGGACTGTGCCCTTCCTGCTGAACATGCAGCGGCCGGCCGGGCTACCTGGGAACGTAGGCGGCCCGTTTGCTTGCCTACAGTGGCAGCTTCACGCTAGCTAACCAGGCTTGGAATATTTCACACGTGAGATATAAATTCTAAAATAAATATTTATTATTCCAACAGAGAATGACTTCATATTCATTTGTCATGTAACACTTTAAAAAGTTGCAAAAATAATTCACGAATACGTTTATTTTACTAAACAAACTTCAATGATGGAAATTATTTCGATTGTGTGCGAGCGGTTTCCTGCTGCCTGCGAAGCAATCTCAGCCTATCTACTAACTCATTCGGATCATCCCAATACTGATAGTCGATTTTTTCTCAAGTCTCCAATTTCTGAGTCAAACATGAACCACAAATTTTACATACCCTAGGAAACAATCCGACTTTAATGGGGAATTTTTCACGCACTGTTTCTTTAAATCGATGTGATGCAGGGTTATTATCGGCAGAATATGTGCGACTTTGCTTTAACGAAAGGCGGTACTTGCACAAATCCAATTCGGTGTAGTGTCCAGGGTGCCTACGAAACAAAAGTTCGCTCAATACCTGCATGATTATCATCTTGCACTTGCCGACCAGCAGTACTTCTATGGGAAAAACTAAAACTTCCTTATTTCTAAGGTACAATTTCCACCACCTTTCTGCAAACCATAAATCTTGTTGGCAGTACAGCTGTAGGAAGCGATGTAATGAGATAGAAGAGTGCCCACATCGGACCCGTGTCTCGTGTTCGTTTCCATTATTGCGCATGCAGCAAACCGATCAGGGACAAATCTTCTTCGTCGCTAGTGATGCCACCTTTTGACGGGCAATTCCGGGCTTCTTTTCCGTTTATGCACCGGGATTGGTTCTTTCACCTTGATTTCATGTTTTATTTCAACACAGGCATAGTCCCCATCGCTCGGGTTTTTTTATAATTTCGTCTAGCCAGAAGATAATAGGTTTGAGAGCCTCCTACCTTCGATTCTCGACTGCCATTCTGTTATTTTTGGCGAGTAAGTATTTGGTCCATACCACCTCGATCGCTCGCTGAAGCTCGCTCACAAATTCGTTTCGGTTATCCATTGTTCACTGAGTGGAAAGGCGTTTCGTACATGCATATATATATATATATATATATATATCGACATCGCCTTTTTGTAGGAAATCATTTGCGATTTTTTGTAATTGCTTTTTCGATATTTTCGAGCTGTCCTGCACATGTATCCTATATTTTCTTGCTATGCTTCACAACATCAGTTTTCGCAGCCAGTTTGGATATTAATACATTTTGTAAGCCCTTAAATTCCTCTCGTCTCTGCACATTCGATACATTGATGAGGTCAATTATCCGCGCCTCCATGGTCTCTATTCGTTTAAAGACCACCAAATAATATTCAACCACTTCACTTTTCACATTTTCCAATTTTCGACCGATAAGGGACACATATTCTCTGCGTGCAGTGGTGAAGCGATTTTGCCCACGCTCAAGGTCATCGTGACGATCGATGCCACCAAATTTGGAAATGCTTCCGTGACACATGGTTGCGTTCGTAGGATAAACTGATCTAACTCACGCCTGTACCTGCCTTTATGTAGCTAGCAGTTCTTTACAATTAGCAATATACCGAACTTATCTTTCCAGCACAAAGAACACTTATCTTGTAATTCTGCAAATGTCATGACTATTTACACGATCATCGTAAACATGGCGTAAATTAGTGTCGTCCATGCAGAACAAAAAGAGGAAATTCACATTGTCGCGTAGAAGTTGTTTGGGTACGCGGGAATAAGTTTGATTGAGGTACACGCAGCCCACGTTCGCGTGCCGTCCCAAGCTAAAGCATTCTTGAACACAAGTTTGTTTTTTGCAGGCAATGTTATCAAAGACAAATATCGAGTTTGGAAGAGCTTCGTTCGGAGGCACCACCTTCTCGATTTCACTGCAGGGGAAATAACCCACGCCATCCACGGCCTGCAGTACTCGGGCCAATCGCTGCTATTTCGATTGCTGAAGCGATTTTGAATAAATGTTCACGTTCTCGAAACAAAGGCCGTTCGGTTCTTCCAGCAGGCTCAGTAGGACGCATGTTTTCCCACACCCGGATGGCCCACTTCAGGCCTCGCACACTATTAGGCAACGTAGAACCATGACATGTTCGTGCTCGGTTTCAGCATCTTCACTGGTTATACGCACGGGGAGACTAATGTCCTGCTCGATTACCTCCATTATACTAAAACAGAACTGTATAAAAGAAGAATATTTATATTTTTCTAGCTCAGTTTAATTTAATGCGCCATAAGGTAAAGACGGTGAAATCCGGTCATGGGATCGTTTATTCACTCATCAATAATCTCTCGTTCGAACTTAACATTCCAGGATTTAGATTCTGTGGGCCAGGAAAAGGCTTGCTGAAAGGCTGTCACGCAACGAGACGGGCATAAGAGTCCTGGACGAAGCGTGCAAGCAGCACAACATCGTCTATTCCCAGCACAAGGATCTGCTAGCTAGGCACCAAGCAGACAAGACACTTGCACAGAAGGCCGACGAAATAAGAAAATCGGTTGCTGCCGGTCTCGGAGAAAAATTAACCACCTGGGGCGTATCCAACATCATGAAAGCCAATGTCAAACCAGGCATGGGTCTACGTGCAAGCAAAAGGCAATCGCAGCACCCTCGAATGACAAAGAGGAAAGGGAAGGACAATGCAAGAGGGTTCCTCCCCGCACTGATACCTGCAATCGGTGCTCTGGCCGGTAGCACTGGGGCTGTGACGAATATTGTAAGCGCCGTGAAGCGTGATTCTAACGATCGAAAACATGTAGAGGAAACCCACCGCCATAACAGAAAATTGGTAGCTATCGCTATTCGTCACCCATATCGGCGAAGACCCCCTGTTTGCCGTGAGAGTCATTTCAGAATTTGCATGTTCACATCTGCATTACCTAGAGAATCGAAGAAGTGAAATGCTGCGAATAACAGGCCGCTCGGGTAGACGGGGCGGGAAACTACATTGCTCAGGAGGGGGGAAAGGGGAATTGGCTGTGACGTGTAACATCATGCATTTTACCACAAACATGTGTTTACCACCGGGTGGAGGACGTGTTGCCTCCTCANACCACAAACATGTGTTTACCACCGGGTGGAGGACGTGTTGCCTCCTCACCAGGCCATGGCCTTGCTACTACTGTACCATTCGTTTGTGTTTTACACGTTAACGGTGTGTTCTAGTGATTTGCAAATAGAGGGCCTTCTTTTGCTAATTACGACATCCAGATTTATCCAATGATATCCACAATCAATTTAACCTCACAGTGTAAATGTTGCATGTAATCAAAGGGTGTCAACATCTGTTATTTACATGATGGAGGTGTGTACGATGTACCATACCTTCATTTTTTCTAAGATATTGGTTTACGTAATCCGTATAGCAATTTGTGTTCCTCTACCGCAAGTACTCTGCATAATATCCCACGTAATATGCTTGTCGCCCTACGCCTTTGAGGGCTTGTATAGCCCTTATTATTTGAGATGGACCATGGGTGTCCTATATCAATCTTCCTCTTTTTCAGTCACGAATCATGTGCTCGAGTTTATACAAACGTTTCCTAAACACGTTGTATTGGCCAGTGACACTATAATTTTTAGTGGCGTTCTTAAAGTCTGCTCTTTTTATACCAAAAGTCTATGTATTTAGGGAACTATTCGCATACTTAAACATACTTACCGATAATATATGACACACATTGATTTTACATTAGATTTTATAAGACGGATGCTCGTGGTTAGAACATAAAGACTTGACAACGATGGTCACCTATCTCAGTTCTTCTCTTTACTGATCCTAATAAGGTAATTTTTAATAAATGAGGAATCGTAACGGTCCATGTCTAGGAGCACCTCCGTAATTAGCTTCTAGTGAGGATAAAATCACCTGGGACAGTCGTTTGAGATCGAACTCATGACCTTCCGAATGAGAGTCACACGATTTACACGAAGGATATATTATCGGAAACTTGTAATCCGGTTAGGGACATGACGAAGTTCATTTGGCGTAATTTTATTTATTTCTGGTTGCAGCGCATTTGTTCAGTACCAAAGTTCACAGCAAGTGTTTCCAGAGTAGGAAAATATGAAAGGAATGTAGGCCAAGTTTACGCATTCAATACACATACTGCTTTCTGGGGCATATGGGCATACAATCTCGAGAACCCATCAAGTGTTGCTGAGTATTTCAATACGTATGTGTGTGTGTGTGTTGTCGAAAACTGAAGTTGAGTAATTTTAAGTAGTAACTCAAGGGAAAGTATTTATTTTTCTAGCTAAATCAGAGACCGTTTCACAATATTCAAGTCCTATTTATGTCCTTGTTTCGACACCGGGTGGCAGGAAGAAATCATTGAGAGAAGGCAGTGCTGGATCAACCAAGTCTCATTCAAAATTAGTGCCATTTGATNGTTGGCAAAGAAAAAAAACTGTTTTGTATATATCAGTTTTGTTATTATAGAAAGAAACAAAAAAATTAAATTCTTAAATGAGACTCTAGCGTATGGTATTTTTACGTTTATGAACACAATTATTTATTTAAATAATTTAAGTATTAGAGGTTAAACTTTTTGCAAATGAAGGCAGCCTCGAAAATTATCTCAAGATGTGTCGTGTAGTGGCTGCAGAGACAGCCGGAGTTAAGGTTCCCACAGCATGCAGTATTCACGAGTTGGCAGCCATGAGTTGGACTGTGCCCTTCCTGCTGAACATGCAGCGGCCGGCCGGGCTACCTGGGAACGTAGGCGGCCCGTTTACTTGCCTACAGTGGCAGCTTCACGCTAGCTAACCAGGCTTGGAATATTTCACACGTGAGATATAAATTCTAAAATAAATATTTATTATTCCAACAGAGAATGACTGCATATTCATTTGTCATGTAACACTTTAAAAAGTTGCAAAAATAATTCACGAATACGTTTATTTTACTGAACAAACTTCAATGACGGAAATTATTTCGATTGTGTGCGAGCGGTTTCCTGCTGCCTGCGAAGCAATCTCAGCCTATCTACTAACTCATTCGGATCATCCCAATACTGATAGTCGATTTTTTCTCAACTCTCCAATTTCTGAGTCAAACATGAACCACAAATTTCACATACCCTAGGAAACAATCCGGCTTTAATGGGGAATTTTTCACGCACTGTTTCTTTAAATCGATGTGATGCAGGGTTATTATCGGCAGAATATGTGCGACTTTGCTTTAACGAAAGGCGGTACTTGCACAAATCCAATTCGGTGTAGTGTCCAGGGTGCCTACGAAACAAAAGTTCGCTCAATACCTGCATGATTATCATCTTGCACTTGCCGACCTGCAGTACTTCCATGGGAAAAAATAAAACTTCCTTATTTCTAAGGTACAATTTCCACCACCTTTCTGCAAACCATAAATCTTGTTAGCAGTACAGCTGTAGGAAGCGATGTAATGAGATAGAAGAGTGCCCACATCGGACCCGTGTCTCGTGTTCGTTTCCATTATTGCGCATGCAGCAAACCGATCAGGGACAAATCTTCTTCGTCGCTAGTGATGCCACCTTTTGATTCGGGCAATTCCAGACTTCTTTTTCGTTTATGCACCGGGATTGGTTCTTTCACCTTGATTTCACGTTTGATTTCAACACAGGCATAGTCCCCATCGCTCGGGTTTTTTTATAATTTCGTCTAGCCAGAAGATAATAGGTTTGAGAGCCTCCTCCCTTCGATTCTCGACTGCCATTCTGTTATTTTTGGCGAGTAAGTATTTGGTCCATACCGTCTCGATCGCTCGCTGAAACTCGCTCACAAATTCGTTTCGGTTATCCATTGTGTACTGAGTGGAAAGGCGTTTCGTACATGCATATATATCGACATCGCCTTTTTGTAGGAAATCATTCGCGATTTTCTGTAATTGCTTTTTCGATATTTTCGAGCTGTCCTGCACATGTATCCTATATTTTCTTGCTATGCTTCACAACATCAGTTTTCGCAGTCAGTTTGGATATTAATACATTTTGTAGGCCCTTCAATTTTTCTCGTCTCTGCACATTCGATACATTGATGAGGTCAATTATCCGCGCCTCCATGGTCTCTATTCGTTTAAAGACCACCAAATAATATTCAACCACTTCACTTTACACATTTTCCAATTTTCGACCGATAAGGGACACATATTCTCTGCGTGCAGTGGTGAAGCGATTTTGCCCACGCTCAAGGTCATCGTGACGATCGATGCCGCCAAATTTGGAAATGCTTCCGTGACACATGGTTGCGTTCGTAGGATAAACTGATCTAACTCACGCCTGTACCGGCCTTTATGTAGCTAGCAGTTCTTTACAATTAGCAATATACCGAACTTATCTTTCCAGCACAAAGAACACTTATCTTGGAATTCTGCAAATGTCATGACTATTTACACGATCATCGTAAACATGGCATAAATTAGTGCCGTCCATGCGGANTAATTCTGCAAATGTCATGACTATTTACACGATCATCGTAAACATGGCGTAAATTAGTGTCGTCCATGCAGAACAAAAAGAGGAAATTCACATTGTCGCGTAGAAGTTGTTTGGGTACGCGGGAATAAGTTTGATTGAGGTACACGCAGCCCACGTTCGCGTGCCGTCCCAAGCTAAAGCATTCTTGAACACAAGTTTGTTTTTTGCAGGCAATGTTATCAAAGACAAATATCGAGTTTGGAAGAGCTTCGTTCGGAGGCACCACCTTCTCGATTTCACTGCAGGGGAAATAACCCACGCCATCCACGGCCTGCAGTACTCGGGCCAATCGCTGCTATTTCGATTGCTGAAGCGATTTTGAATAAATGTTCACGTTCTCGAAACAAAGGCCGTTCGGTTCTTCCAGCAGGCTCAGTAGGACGCATGTTTTCCCACACCCGGATGGCCCACTTCAGGCCTCGCACACTATTAGGCAACGTAGAACCATGACATGTTCGTGCTCGGTTTCAGCATCTTCACTGGTTATACGCACGGGGAGACTAATGTCCTGCTCGATTACCTCCATTATACTAAAACAGAACTGTATAAAAGAAGAATATTTATATTTTTCTAGCTCAGTTTAATTTAATGCGCCATAAGGTAAAGACGGTGAAATCCGGTCATGGGATCGTTTATTCACTCATCAATAATCTCTCGTTCGAACTTAACATTCCAGGATTTAGATTCTGTGGGCCAGGAAAAGGCTTGCTGAAAGGCTGTCACGCAACGAGACGGGCATAAGAGTCCTGGACGAAGCGTGCAAGCAGCACAACATCGTCTATTCCCAGCACAAGGATCTGCTAGCTAGGCACCAAGCAGACAAGACACTTGCACAGAAGGCCGACGAAATAAGAAAATCGGTTGCTGCCGGTCTCGGAGAAAAATTAACCACCTGGGGCGTATCCAACATCATGAAAGCCAATGTCAAACCAGGCATGGGTCTACGTGCAAGCAAAAGGCAATCGCAGCACCCTCGAATGACAAAGAGGAAAGGGAAGGACAATGCAAGAGGGTTCCTCCCCGCACTGATACCTGCAATCGGTGCTCTGGCCGGTAGCACTGGGGCTGTGACGAATATTGTAAGCGCCGTGAAGCGTGATTCTAACGATCGAAAACATNTGCTCTGGCCGGTAGCACTGGGGCTGTGACGAATATTGTAAGCGCCGTGAAGCGTGATTCTAACGATCGAAAACATGTAGAGGAAACCCACCGCCATAACAGAAAATTGGTAGCTATCGCTATTCGTCACCCATATCGGCGAAGGCCCCCTGTTTGCCGTGAGAGTCATTTCAGAATTTGCATGTTCACATCTGCATTACCTAGAGAATCGAAGAAGTGAAATGCTGCGAATAACAGGCCGCTCGGGTAGACGGGGCGGGAAACTACATTGCTCAGGAGGGGGGAAAGGGGAATTGGCTGTGATGTGTAACATCATGCATTTTACCACAAACATGTGTTTACCACCGGGTGGAGGACGTGTTGCCTCCTCACCAGGCCATGGCCTTGCTACTACTGTACCATTCGTTTGTGTTTTACACGTTAACGGTGTGTTCTAGTGATTTGCAAATAGAGGGCCTTCTTTTGCTAATTACGACATCCAGATTTATCCGATGATATCCACAATCAATTTAACTTCACAGTGTAAATGTTGCATGTAATCAAAGGGTGTCAACATCTATTATTTACATGATGGGGGTGTGTACGATGTACCATACCTTCCTTTTTTCCAAGATATTGGTTTACGTAATCCGTATAGCAATTTGTGTTCCTCTACCGCAAGTACTCTGCATAATATCCCACGTAATATGCTTGTCGCCCTACGCCTTTGAGGGCTTGTATAGCCCTTATTATTTGAGATGGAACATGGGTGTCCTATATCAATCTTCCTCTTTTTCAGTCATGAATCATGTGCTCGAGTTTATACAAACGTTTCCTAAACACGTCGTATTGGCCAGTGACACTTTAATTTTTAGTGGCGTTCTTAAAGTCTGCTCTTTTTATACCAAAAGTCTATGTATTTAGGGAACTATTCGCATACTTAAACATACTTACCGATAATATATGACACACATTGATGTTACATTAGATTTTATAAGACGGATGCTCGTGGTTAGAACATAAAGACTTGACAACGATGGTCACCTATCTCAGTTCTTCTCTTTACTGATCCTAATAAGGTAATTTTTAATAAATGAGGAATCGTAACGGTCCATGTCTAGGAGCACTTCCGTAATTAGCCTCGAGTGAGGATAAAATCACCTGGGACAGTCGTTTGAGATCGAACTCATGACCTTCCGAATGAGAGTCACACGATTTACACGAAGGATATATTATCGGAAACTTGTAATCCGGTTAGGGACATGACGAAGTTCATTTGGCGTAATTTTATTTATTTCTGGTTGCAGCGCATTTGTTCAGTACCAAAGTTCACAGCAATTGTTTCCAGAGTAGGAAAATATGAAAGGAATGTAGGCCAAGTTTACGCATTCAATACACATACTGCTTTCTGGGGCATATGGGCATACACTCTCGAGAACCTATCAAGTGTTGCTGAGTATTTTAATACGTATGTGTGTGTGTGTTGTCGAAAACTGAAGTTGAGTAATTTTAAGTAGTAACTCAAGGGAAAGTATTTATTTTTCTAGCTAATTCAGAGACCGTTTCACAATATCCAAGTCCTATTTATGTCCTTGTTTCGACACAGGGTGGCAGGAAGAAATCATTGAGAGAAGGCAGTGCTGGATCAACCAAGTCTCATTCAAAATTAGTGCCATTTGATNGGGTGGCAGGAAGAAATCATTGAGAGAAGGCAGTGCTGGATCAACCAAGTCTCATTCAAAATTAGTGCCATTTGATTTCTAGGAATGATGCGAAATTTATGCTGGGAGGTTAATTTGGGAGCTGCTTTCAATATTAACTGATATAACCTTTCTTCTTAATTAACACGTGCATTCATGGCTGGTCTAGGATCATAACCCAGTAAAAACGTCGTCAGAAGTAGCTTAAGAAGAAAGCGCTCTGTCAGTACATAAGATTTGTATGTTCTCTGAGGAAGAAAATCGGAGATGGTGGAGGTGATCAGAGTATGAGACTTCTCCCCCCCCCCCACTCCAGCATAGTATCAAACTCCCTATAAAACATATGGTATTACGGCATAATGTCCTTTCCTTCAACATCAGCATGGAACACTTTTCTTGTCTACTGACATGTTGGCGAGTTGTAATGTGTATTATGACAATCATTGTAATGTTGTAAATTTGTCATTACACGTTTTTTAAAAATTTAGTTCTCAGTTAGTAAGAATAACACCGGTGGTGTGTGTGTGGAGGNTCTGATGATACTATCAACGCTTTAATGTAGTTATTTTGGAATCGTTTTCCAGAATTTGTGGTTTATGAAGAAAATCAGGAAAATTTATTTCACCCATATGAGAATCTTAGTGGAGAAACTTTTGTTATGGAAATGGCGTGGATACAAGAACCAAATTTTAACGTATGCATTTAATTTTTATGTGTGATTTTGTAAATGTAAATTTATTATGGAGGAATTAAAAAAAAAAGAGGAAACTTTAAGGAAGCTGAAGACAATTTGACATGTTCACTTTACTAAATTTACGAAAGTGAAACTTTCTTAGACGTTTATCCAGTAACTCGGGTGTAACCACTAAATAATTTTTCATATAGCGGGTTATTTGCCTTGACGGTCAAAGTTCATAAACTGTGACGATTGAATGTTTTGGTCTGAAATCACCGAGAATATGTTAAAGATTATTGAAGAGTAAGCGCTCCTTCGTAAAATTATGACAGTCTAAGCTGACATCTGTATCCCTGGATACGAATCTTGAGCCTTCGAACTAGGTTAATCAGCTCAAATATTTGTCAGCAGAAATTTCACTTAGATAAAAAAAATTACGCTCTGCTAAAGTGAGCAGTTTATTTATTTAGTTGTTCCTCTTGATATGCTTTCAACTTGTGTGAACGTTATTTTAACTTTACTGTTCATATTAAAATAAAGTTATAATATTTTTAGCCTGTGTATAACAATTTCGCAAGTGTGTTTGCGCGTGTGTGTGTGTGTTGTATCTTGGGGTCAGAAGTTTGTCTCTGTTTACTGAGTAAACGCCGATCTTTCTTTTTAACCCCTTATTTCGCGTGGCTTTCCGTTCTAGTTAGCTTTTCTTTTCGAAGTGTGACGGCAGTTTCGCCCAAGGAAGTTATTTTATTTGCTGATTTCGTCTCTCAGTGGTGTTCTCAAAACCACTGAAAGTTCAGACACCGCCAAACAATCCCCGGAAGTTCGCGTTGTCAAGGCATCTCGCCTTTTCATTTCCACGTTTTGCGCCTATTTCTTCTGTGTTTGTCCCGTCACGTTTCAATCGCGAATTTTCATGTCCTCCGACTCTCGTCAGTTATTTGAAGTCTTCGGCCGTGATTGATGCGCATTGAAAATGGAAGTGACTTGTTAGCCGGATGCCAAGCAGACACCAAAGGTACTGCTCTCCTTTGACATTTGTTTAAAAGGACGCACTGGGAATGTTCACATTTGGGCTCACAGACGCGTTCTGCAGAGTTCGCATTTACGATTTTTAATGCAAGTACACGAGGAAAAAATTTCTGCTTTCGCAACCAATAATTTTTAAAAGGAAATGTTTTCTTCGATCGCGGGGAACCATATCCCGGGCAATATAAATCGATGGAGCCACAAAGATGTTGACACACCAGGAAACAATTTTGACCTCTTAAAAATATTTACGTATATCANATAAATCGATGGAGCCACAAAGATGTTGACACACCAGGAAACAATTTTGACCTCTTAAAAATATTTACGTATATCACGAAATTTTTTGTGGTTATTTATACTATTTTTTGTTGATTTCAAAATGCATTTTCTGTCTTCTGTAGACCTTCGTAGTTGCATTTGGGAGAACCTGGTTTCGAATCCCGGTCTTGCCATCCTGATTTACGTTTTCCATGGTTTCCCGAAATATCCCTAGGCGAATGCTGGGATGGTTCCTTGCTAGAGGCCATGGCCGATTGCTTCCTCACCCCTCCTGCTGCTCTGAGCAACTTGTTCCGCTTCTAGTGACATTGCTGCCAAAGATACGGTAAGCCCTACCTTTTCTTAGCAAATGAAACTACTAGTTATTGATATGCTAAAATAATTTCATTACAGAACATTTGGCATAACTTGTTCACAATTTAGTGAACAATAATAAAAATTTACTTCTGAAGAAATTCAATTGACTGCATTTATTATAACACTAACTCTGTTTTTTTGAATACTTATGGTAATGAGTGAAATGAACTGAGTAAAGATATTCATGCATTAACGTCTTACTTAAAGTGTTATTTTAACCCTGTTGTCACTGATGTCAAGTTCTTTCAGTTTCATACACACTGGAGTAAGAGTTGACGCATTAGTAAAAAATATATATGGCTGTGAAAATTTCACAGTGTACTACTCCATTCACGGTTACTTCCAACTTTTCTGAAACTCTGCTAAATATATAATCCCAGCATATTCCTCCGTCCTATATACACAAAGCTTAGATAATTACATCATTCGTGCGCACTCAGTGTATTTTGCATTAGAACTATTTCTTACATGGCAGTACCAACACGCAAATTTTGCCACTGTCTTTATTCATGTAAGTTGTAAATGAGAAAAAAAAATTATGAATACAATATAGGTAAAATTTAAATTTAACCAAAAATAAGGTACATGTATGTTTACTCCAGTATAAAACGCTTGTGATATATTACATATTTAAGAAGCAAACCAACACCTCATACATAGTGTGTTTTTTCAAAGGTTTGGTTTAGAAAAAGTGTGAAGAAACCGCGAATAGAATATANCCAACACCTCATACATAGTGTGTTTTTTCAAAGGTTTGGTTTAGAAAAAGTGTGAAGAAACCGCGAATAGAATATACCACTCGATCAGGAAATGAATCAGTCATAGTGTTGGTTTGAAAATGTGGTGGAAGATCGGAATTGTTTATTTACAGACAACAAAAACAGCGGTATGTTATATCATGAAGAAGCGTGTCGTGAGACCGTGGGTTAGATTCCAGTCGATACATTCAGCGTTCATTTCGCCAGTGGTCTTCCGTTCCGTTATAAGCAGATACTAATTTATTTATTTCGGCTTTATTTACACTGGCGAAGTTAAGGCCAAGGAACCCACGAGTGGCCACAGGTAGAACTCGTTAGCGTAGCTCCTGACGAGATTTGGAAGTAAAGCTGGAAAAACTCTTGAGCTAGTTCAGCCTTCTGACGAGAGATGGAGACATCAAACCATGCCCCCTTTTTCTCGCCTGCCAGGTAGTTCATAACGAAAAGCGAGGGGGGGTTAGAGGGAAAATCCAGCTTACCCCCTGGGGACAAAACAAATAGCTTTCATTCATTCGCACCACACTTGCCTGCATTTCCATCCTTGTTTCCGTCACAACTCACCCTACCTGCTAACCGAGAGTATTTCCAGAGGTCTCATAACTTACCCAGTAGCTGTAACCCTGTCGACTCTAAGAACTAGCTTATATATATATATATAATCTCATACTTCAGGAAGGAAAGCAGTGTGANATCTCATACTTCAGGAAGGAAAGCAGTGTGAATGGCTATGCTGCTAGATCTAGTTGAGTCAGCAGTGTGATTGATTACATACATTATTATAAGTGAATTGTGTTCTATCTAAATCTTCCTTTCTAAGTTATATTATAAAATATGAGGAGCATTAAACCAAGCTAAATTGCGTTTTTTTTTGTATTGTCCGTTGCGGGAAGCGATGAGCTATCCGTCGAACGATACACATTCAGACAGTTGTGGCCCACGGTCTTGCTTATTCTTTCACGAGAAGTTTTCAGTATTTATTTCCTTTGACTTTTCCACATTAGACATATTGCGATTAAAGATAATCATGCTACGTTTATTAAAAACCAATACTAATATTATACTGTAATGACACAATTATTTACCCAAAGTTTTAAATTTGTAATATGACGCTGTTGGCGAAGTAGCTTTGTTTATGGTCAAACTGCATTAGTGCAATTTTTAAAAATACTTATATANTTCCAGAGGTCTCATAACTTACCCAGTAGCTGTAACCCTGTCGACTCTAAGAACTAGCTTATATATATATATATATATATATATATATAATCTCATACTTCAGTAAGGAAAGCAGTGTGATTGGCTATGCTGCTAGCTCTAGTTGAGTCAGCGGTGTGATTGATTACATACATTACAATAAGTGAATTGTGTTCTATCTAAATCTTCCTTTCTAAGTTATATTATGNGCGGTGTGATTGATTACATACATTACAATAAGTGAATTGTGTTCTATCTAAATCTTCCTTTCTAAGTTATATTATGAAGTATGAAGAGCATGAAACCAAGCTAAATAGCGTTTTTTTTGTATTGTCCGTTGCGGGAAGCAATGAGCTATCCGTCGAACGATACACATTCAGACAGTTGTGGCCCACGGTCTTGCTTATTCTTTCACGAGAAGTTTTCAGTATTTATTTCCTTTGACTTTTCCACACTAGACATATTGCGATTAAAGATAATCATGCTACGTTTATTAAAACCAATAATAATATTATACTGTAATGACACAATTATTTACCCAAAGTTTTAAATTTTTAATATGACGCTGTTGGCGAAGTAGCTTTGTTTATGGTCAAACTGCATTAGTGCAATTTTTAAAAATACTTATATANTAATATGACGCTGTTGGCGAAGTAGCTTTGTTTATGGTCAAACTGCATTAGTGCAATTTTTAAAAATACTTATATATGGGTCAGTAACGGCATAAAAATGTCTAAAATTAGAAAATTTTGTTCTTTTTGTTATAAAATTTTATTTTAAACAGGCAGTGAATTACCGCCTTAATAATAAAAAATAATTATATTTGGAGTTGCTTAGGGCAACACCCGATTGGGGAACGTAGCCCGGAGTTAGTGTACGAAACATTCAATTACAATGCGAGGAATTAATCAAACTCAGCTGGCGGATGTAAGCATGAATACTCAAAGATTTCTATGGGTCTTCAATGGGAGGTATGTTCAAGTTGGCAAGTAGCAATTAGGAAAATAATTCAAAAATCAGGAGCAAACTAAAAATGAAAAACAATTAATTCTTATAAAAAATAAGATTTATTTTAATGTAGAAAAGTAAAAATTTAATCATGCACAAACGTCCTTGTACATGGAACACAGAATTAGACTTCATGTCGCACAAAATTAGTTTTAGCCACAAACTGTTTTTTTTCTTTTATTTCTCTAATAACATTTCCAAGCCAATACACACGTTAGTTCGGGGAGTGAACGAGTAAAGAGGGCGCCGCGACCATGCTAATGGAGTCCGAGTGAATCTAATAACAAGCAGAATTACACTGTGGGTACCGAGGCAATACGTATATACTTAAATTAATGAATGAAAACCCGAACTAGGATGTTAACTAATTACTGTTAATCTGTTTCATCGGGGTCAGCCCGGTGTACTCCACACGATTCTACCAGCCCATCACCCAGAGAGCCCTTTGGTGGTTCGTTGTATACGTTCGTCTACATCTCCAATTACCTAGCGAACGAAATACAGGACGCCGAGGAAATGAAACTAAGAACAGGAAATTGCCGTGGCAAAAGCGGGACGCCGACAGGCGTGTCACCATTATTTAGTACCCTTGCCTCTAGAAGACGCGGGTAGTCGACTTCACCCGGCAAAGGAGGTCTCTGTTGTCTTCCTCAGGCTATAATAATTATGGCTGCAGACCACTGGTATGGATGTGCTACCAATAGCTCGGAGACACGGCAGCTGCCCACCGCGTTCCGATAGCTCAACGTACGAAGGCTACCAACTAGCGGGCCGCGACCCCGTTCCTTCCGGCGTCAGACATGAAAACCAATATTTACTATACAAAAACTTATAAACAGGATGCAACATCATCAGTTTGTCTAGTCTCCAAGTACCGTAGTCACAGAAAAGGACATCATAGCTGCGAAGTAATTGAATATTAAAAATCCTTATAAATTCATGTTGGCAGCATTGCTAACTTATTTTTAAACACATTTGAAAGCTTATTGGCACAGCATGACAGCGTCTATCAAAGAATGTGTAGAATCTGTTTTGACAACACTGATGTATATAATATAAAACCAGGTATCATCACAAGTAAATATTAATATTTTTGGTATAATAATGGTAAAAGAAATAAGTTAAAGCCTAATTTAGGTAACACTTACATTACGAAATGTGTTCTAACGACAAAGTAATTACGAATTGATGTTTGAAATTATTAAGACCGTCATAAATGACGTTACAAAATAAACTAAATAGCATTATATAGTTAAATTATGGCGTGGTGTGAACGTGGCTTTAACGGAATATAATATATGAATATTTTTTAAGAGACGTTCTTCTTGCACTGATGCATATGTTTTTAATCGCAATGTCTGTAATATGTTGAATGTAGCCATTTGAATTCAATTATGGCTACATAAAAAATACTCACTCTGTTCAAACAATTATTTGAGGTCACACGGATAGGTACTGGACTCACCATTCGAGGCAACACGAAGCAAACACGGTAGGCCGACCTACGGCAAATGCCCTTTTAGACTAGATAACTTTCGACCGTCACCAAAGCGTAAACATATGTGAATGTAGAGTAAACTAGGATAGTGGATGGTGTGTGGCCAGCACTCGATCCGGTCAGGCGATTGGTTGAAGTGNTGTGAATGTAGAGTAAACTAGGATAGTGGATGGTGTGTGGCCAGCACTCGATCCGGTCAGGCGATTGGTTGAAGTGTGGAACAAAGGACGAGCGATAAACATGAAAACATCACTGTTACAATATCGTTTTCCGTACAGTAATTATAATATGTNGAACAAAGGACGAGCGATAAACATGAAAACATCACTGTTACAATATCGTTTTCCGTACAGTAATTATAATATGTCCATTATGATTTTTGCTATTTTATAAATATTAATTTTTATTTTAATAAACTACCAATACATATAATTTATAATACACCTCCCGAATTTGATTTCGATGTTTCTTTGTTGCACAGTAAGAATAGCTGTAACAAAATTGCAACTTACTTGTTTGCTGTTCAACTCCGACGTACGTGTTTATAATTTCTCTCCTGTTCGGTATCAGTTTTAGTAGTGGCTTTACTCAGCCAAATCCCGGTTTGGCGAACAGAAATGATTTCCAAAACAGGGCAACCGTGTTTGCATACTAGAAGATTAATATACTTCATCCAAAAAGAGTATAACTAATCAAATATAGTCACGGAACCAAAAAAAGGCCACGAGGTTAGTTGCTATATTTCCAGATCCAAACTTCAATTTCGAGCCAACCCAAGTCCGAATTTTTTTATATAAAATTTTATGCACGAGTAGTGTAGTATGTATTGAAAATATTCTACACATTCTTTTCTCCAGACTTTACAGAAACGATCGATGTGCGTGTCTGGTAAATGATTCATTTGAACTGCAAGGCAGATTTTGACATTGACCGTGGGAACTTTACATACTTTGATACAGCCACATTATTTGTGATTTCATTGAGAACGTGTGTTCGTACGAGTTCAATTAAATGACTACGTATGTACCACCAGCATGGAATTTGTATTTTAAATGCGAGTACTAGTAATATGTAATAAAAATGTCACAAACATGAAAATGAAATACACACGGAAGAAAAGATGAAAGCTTTACAGAACAACAGGATAAAGGCAGACGAAGGACTTTAATACATCTAGAGGTCATACTTGTATAAATAATGACATATCTTTAGCACTGATAATGTAATTAATAAATATGGAAAAAATAAGCGGCCCAAGTACACTACCCCAAGCAGTGCCCAAGTTCGTTGCTTGCCAGGAGTACTTTTGACCATCAATGCACTACACATTGATGACGACCTTGAAGACACGAAGTCATCCACTGTACTACATTATCTAAAAATGAAATTATATTTTAAGGTTTTTGCACGATAATGTCGTGATTTATCACATTAAAAGCTTTAGTGAAATATAATAAAACAGGTACAGATACCTGACTTCTGTCCATGGCCATTCTGATAGCGTCTGCGATATCGATAANGTGAAATATAATAAAACAGGTACAGATACCTGACTTCTGTCCATGGCCATTCTGATAGCGTCTGCGATATCGATACGAGCAGTGCATGTAGTGTCCTGTAAGGAAGCTGGATTGATAACTGTCAAATAATTTGTTGCCGTTCACATATTTACACTGTTTGATGTACTAAGAATTCGAATGCTTTCGACGACGCCAGTAAAATATTAATGGACCAAAAATGATCTAACACATTCGTACTAGAGCAGTTGGCGAGTGGTTTCACAATGACATATTTCGCAGAAGTGAGGAAGAAAGTAGCTGACAGCGAGTAGTTAAAAGTGTCAGTAATGGTGGGTTTTAAAATGCGCATTTTTTTTTAATGAAACGAAATCTAACAACATCCTATCCTTCTGCTTTATATGTTATGCACATTATTGCTATGCAATTTTCCTTTAGAGGTACACGTTGAAAAAAGAACAAACTTCATCGAGGTTCATTCGTGGTTTCATGATGCTTTGTGTCAGCAGCGTCCGTTAAATAAACAACGACCTGTTTACAACATGAATACTGCAAAAAAATAACGATTGAAACCTTCTGGAGATGTAGCTCTTGTGACGGTTGTCACACCGCTACACGTTAGAAGACGCTGTTACGATCTACGCTACGTGTTACAAGGGGACCGAGACCCGAGGACACATAGCTCATACTTGGTGTTGTGGTGCCCGGGGGCGGGCCACTTCGACAGCACGGTCTTCTCACACGGAGCGCCGAGTCAACTTACGGTGCGGGGCGAAGTTTTCGCTCCTTCAGAACTTTGCATTTCCCCTCCTTTTGCACTCTGCTGGAGACTGCTGTAGGTGACGTGTTGGGTGTGACGTCACGAAGAAACGACCACCCAACTTGATATCATCTATTATGATGCTCTCTGACCTTCCAGAGTCTCTTGGTGCTGGGACTCGAATGAACGAAAATGACGCTTTGCTGTGTTTCGAGGGTAGATAAAACTATAATTAAAAAAAAAAAGTGATCGGTATGGGGTGGGGAGCGTTACGAACGATTTTTATGTCAAAGTTAAGTAAAATTTATATTTGTAAATATTCCTACCAGTATC